>OU964961.1:9632713-9720213 GCA_918808275.2 Dolichovespula sylvestris
TAACTGGAAAGGGCCATGAAGAAAAACCGGTCGATACTCCAGGTATATTTTCTATAAATATTTGATCTACTTTTTTAACTTCCTAATATATATATATATATATATACATACATAAATAATATAAATATTTATAGCACCTGATACTTATCGCCCTGAAAATGTTAAGCTGGATTTTGCCCCACAATTTAGTTTCGGTATTAGAAGGCCGTTAGATAAAATTAGCGATACACCAGGTAGAAATTCTACAATTGCATGATATGTAGAATTTACATATTATAATTTATAATACGTGTGATACCGATTTTTAGCACCAGGCACGTACAGTCCAGAAAAAGTTAATTTGGAAAAAGGTCCTCAGTATAGTCTAACTGGCAAAGGTCCTAGTGAAAAACCTAGTGACATTCCTGGTACGTTGACATCTAAATATTTGCATAAATAAAGTTGTTATATTTTGCGACGAATATAATTATTGTATTAAACTGAGTGTAATATCTATTATAGCACCGGGTACATACTGTCCCGAAAAATTTAAATTAGATCACGCTCCTCAGTTCAGTTTTGGAATACGGACATCTCTTGATAAAATTAGTGATACACCAGGTAACTAATACTGTGATCTCTTTTTTGCAATAATTTTGAATTTGTAATATAATACATGACATCGTTTTAATTATTTATAGCACCTGGCACTTATAGTCCTGAAAAGGTAAACTTGGATAAAGGACCACAATATAGTTTGAGTGGTAAAGGTCCTGCTGAAAAAATTGATGATATTCCAGGTATCGTAGACACATTTGTTACATAAATTTAATGAATGAACAAAGATAGAATGAAATATTTGGAAATTGAATTATAAAATGCATATTGTTTATTGTCCACACAGATATTTAATAAATCTACAGATGTGTTATAAGTAATTTTTTATATAGACATATATTAATTTTTACGTAGCTCCCGGCACTTATTCTCCAGAAAAAGTAAACTTAGACAAAGCGCCGCAATATAGTTTTGGTCTAAGAACTTCGCTAGAAAAACCGAATAACACACCTGGTACGCCATAAAAATATTTAAATGAATAATATAAATGAACGTTATTGTATTTTATTTGCGTTACTTTACAGCTCCTGGAACTTACGCTCCTGAAAAAGTCAACTTGAACAAAGGTCCTGAGTACAGTTTAAGCGGGAAAGGCCTATCTGAAAAACCAAATGACGTTCCTGGTTAGTTCAATTTTATATTTCAATATATATTTTACGCATTGATGATGGAACATAAATAATAACTTTTGTTCTCTTGCTTAGCACCAGGAGCATACAGTCCTGAAAAAGTAAATCTAGGAAAAGGACCGCAATTTACTATCTCCAGTAAAGGAATGTCTAAAAAATTAAATGATAATCCAGGTAATTATTATTTTTTTTTTTTTTTTTTTTTTTTTTTTTTTTTTATTAATATTTGTCCATTTTATTTCTCCCCGATTAACTACGACCGAATTAACACCTTAGTTAAAAGAGAATATTAATATCTTCATTGACTTAATATAGGCCCTGCCGATTACCATCCAGAGAAAGTAAATCTTCAACATAAACCTTATTTCTGTTTTGGTAGTAGAACACCTTTGGATAAACCTAAAGATACACCAGGTAACGGTGTGGATAACCCAATCGCTCTAATGCTTTGATATTATTTAAAAAAAAAACCTTTATTCCTTATGCAAAATTTATATAATATTTATATAGAATAATTCTTTAATTATGTTACAAATAATTATCTACTAATCAATCAATTATATGTGAGCTTAATGTTTCAACCTTTGTTCCACAAACGTATCACATCATTCTTTTTTTTTTTGTTAACATTTTATGAAAGATAAGGCGTAATTATAACGACGTTAATTAAAGTGGACATTGAGTTAGTCATTGCGCATACACGTAGACTATTTTTTGTTCAAAGATATAAAAGGTTTAGTCTATCGCCAGGGGCACACGTTCAAAAAGTTTCTCGTCTTTCATTTCAATCGCATTTAATTTCAAATTCGCTATAATTAATATGTAATGTGTAATGCAAAATGTAATACGATGCTTCTATCGTTGTATCTGATACACGAAAGTAAAGTTAAGTAAGATTTCGACAAAAAAAAATGATTAATCCTTATAATGATATAAAATTTTTGTTCTAAGATTACGCTACCTATGTGATGTTTATAAACAATGTGCTGTCGCAAATTTTTGTTATTGTAAATTGACTTATTGATTATCTAGAATTAAGACGTATTAATTAAAATTAATTATATTTATCCGTCAATAATATACTGTCTCATTTTTATATTTTTGTGTAATATTGATAAAATGACTTTTTAAAAAGCACTGAAAAAAAATTTTTCTTTATATTTTACAGCACCTGGAACCTATTGCCCAGAAAAAGTTCAATTAAATAAAGCTCCTCAATTTAGTTTTGGTGTAAGACCACCTCTCGAAAAGCCCGACGATATACCAGGTGGGAAAATATATTTTTCAATAATAAATATTTGTAATTGTTAATTTAAACGATATTATTAAAAATCTATCTGATATTAAAATCCATTAAAAGGTTCGATAATTCGAATGTTATATATCTACATATTTATTATATTGTTCATACTTCTTACTTAGCACCTGGAACATATAATCCTGAAAAGGTAAATTTGAATAAATCTCCACAATATAGTTTTGGAATAAGAACCGAAGTACGTCAAACAGATACTGTTCCAGGTAAGAAAAAATATATATATACTTAAAAAGTAGTCGGTAGACACATGTAGAATTTTTTGCTTAATATTTTTATTTGAAGGACCTGGTGAATACAGTCCAGAGAAAGCCATGCTTTTGCTAGAAAAAGCTCTACAATTCACTTTTGGTTTTAGAGCTCCAATGAACAGATTAAACGATACTCCAGGTAATTAGAAATACCTGCTTATCTTAATAGTTTCAATTAACAAGTGTAATTGGCGTATATCGCACCTAAGTATAGCATGCGTTATGTATTTGCACTCTGTAGTAGTTGTTCATAGAAATTAGTAAAAATTCATAATCAAAATGATATTAGTCTCTCATAAAATCTATTCAATAAGTGAAATGTAATAAATATACGTTAACGATCAGCATAAGTCGATTCTTCTATATAAATAATCTTTGTTTTCTTCAGATTACTTATATGTTAATTTCTTATTGTAATGAACTAATTTTACATATCATTTATTTTCTTTTATTCATAGCACCTAATGTATATAACATACCTTCTGTCCTTGGTGCAACAAAAGAAGGAAATAAGAAGACAGCACCAGCATATTCAATTTCTGGTAGACAAAAGACTTTCGCAGATGAAAGAATTTTAGTCCCTGGTCCCGGTGCATATGAAACTATAAAACCGGATGCAGTTAGAGTCAAAAGTCCGGCTTACAGCATAAGTGCACGATTTGAGTTACCAAGTGATCATTCAAAAATTCCTGGTCCTGGTGCACATTGTCCAGAAAAGGTATATACATATTTTGTCTAAAGCATAATAATATAATTTATAGAAATTTATATAACAGTAATATTATTTCAGGTTCTTCTAGATGTACCTCCAGCTCATACTTTTGGTATTAGGCATTCACCATATATTTGCAACTTGAAAGATGTCGTTTATTAATTATAATTCAAACAATGCACGTATTATCTCATTTTTAAACTATAAAAATAGTTTTATTAGACACACACACACACACACACACATATATATTTCCTACATGTTTCATGAATTACGGAATAATTTTCGTATAAAAAATATTTTAACCTAACTTAACAATGTTTAAAATTATATACATCATAAGGTATATTAGGAAATAATATTTTATAACTTTTTGTTTTCTTTTTTTTTATTATATTACCATTTAAGTTTTTTTTGACAAATTATAAAAATATATATGTTCTTATGCCCATTAACATTCTCATATATGCATTATACAGACAATATTCTCTTTTTGAAATTAATGTCTACATTTATATCAATGTAAAAGTAACAAATGATCACCATACATATAACTGTACTGTGGTTAATATATACATGCTGTTTTACACATAAACTAATATAAATTGCAAATAATTGTTTCAGTTTTATTATCCACATTATATATTAAAATTTATCTTGTATGAAATGTAAATATTTGTTATATTTACATTGCATATTAAGCTTCTTAAAAATACAAGCTGCACAACAGCATAATAATAAAATATTATGTTTATGCAGACTTTATATGCAACAGCATAGATTAAACAAAATCAAGATTAATAACTATTATAAAATTCGTAAGATTAATGTCAGAAAGTAAAAAAGTAATATATAAAATATATAATATGCAATGAAGTAAATGTAACCTGTGAAAAAACATTTACTTTAACATGATAATAGATTAAGTAATAGAATAAGTTATTATTTAAAAGTCAAAATATTGTCTGCTTCGTAATGTTAATATTTTGATACTGACAAAACATTGAATTTGTTTATGAAGATTGCAAGGTATACTTGCATTTAGTATAAACACAATCTCCTGATATCCATGTAGATAGGAGTTCTAGATTATCATCTAGTAAAACAAAATCAGCATCGGCACCAAAATTCAATACACCTTTTTTAGATTCAATTTTTAATGCTCTTGCTGGATGTAAGGTTGCAGCTTCTAAGGCTTCAACTACTGAGCAGCCTATATATATTAAACCATTGCAAGAATTAAATTGATGTATCTACGATTTTGATGATACTACTCATTTTGTAAGAAGTATTTTAATTACCTGTTGCTTCCTTAAAAATACGTACACATTCGGACATATCAGCCATACTACCGCAAAGAGTATTGGTACCAGCAATATAGGCATGCCCTTTACGTATTTCTATATCAAGCTGGCCTAATTGATGTACACCCTCTTTTAAACCCAACGCTGATATTGCATCAGTTACAAGAACGAGTCCTTTTATTGTTATATGATAAATTTTAGTATAGTGTAATAAAAAATATATATATATATAATATATAAAAAAAAAAAATATATATATATATATATATATATATATATATATAAAAGTTTATTAACCTTTAGGATGTGTTCTATGTGCAATTCTTAATGCTGCAGGATGAGTATGAACACCATCAGCTATGATCCCATAATGAACAATCTTTCCAGGCGGTATTTGATCGGATGTCAATAAGCCAACTAATCCTGGATCACGATGGTGGAACTATAAGATATAATATTCAATAGATTATTAAATAATATTATTATATACATTAAATTTAATATATTTACTGGTAACATTGCATTGAAAAGATGTGTAATAAACGTGGCCCCATGTTTTACTGCTGCTTCTCCTTCATTTAAGCTGGCAATAGAATGTCCTACAATGATAATATCAAAATCACTAAAATAAATAAAGGAACGGAAGTATGTGTAATGTAAAATAAATTCAAATAATGTACAAGATATTTTGATAAACTTACCTACTGAAACTTTAATATTTCTTTTGCATAATTCATTGATTACAGACATGGCATTTGGAATTTCAGGAGCTAATGTAAGAAGACAAACATTATCCAAAATTCCATACATATCAATTAACGATTTATATCCCTGAAATATAAAAATTATTTAATGAATAAATCTAATTTTCCAAAAAATTATTAGAATTTATTTTTGTTACTCGTAAGAAATTATATTTTGTTGCTCACATGTTCAAAATTTTTGATATATTTTTCAGGATGAGCACCTTTTTTATCAAGACTTATAAATGGACCTTCTAAATGAACTCCTAAAATAGTTGCTCCGTGACTACCACCGTTTTGTTTTTTTATCTTTGGCAGTACTTTGTAATATGTATCGCTAGGAGATGTAACTAATGTAGGACAAAATGACGTAACACCGTATGCTAATAATTTTTTCGCTACCTTGTTTATACCTTCTTCGACGTTCTCGATATTATGTGAAAAATCTACACCAAAACCACCTATTTAATAATAGTACTAATTAAAGTTGTGATCACCAATAAATAGTGTTTATAGCACATAATTTGTATAACAATTTCATGTGCTGTTATATATCTGTTGAATTTTTTGAATCTCTTTGATGTTTTTATAAGATTATTTTACTTGCTATTCATATTTCAGTCCTTTATATTTTTCACCAAAATAATTATGTATAATCTCTACTTCATAGCAATTATTTATATCATGATAATGCATATTAAAAATACGTATAAAATTAACATTTAGTATTACTTAATGATCATTATAAGGTTAAAATTATTTACGGAGAACTAATAATAACGATAAAAATGATTGAATCAACATAAAAAAAAAAATAACAGATATCACATATTGCAAAAATATAGATATGTTATCTTGAAGTACCGTTTATTTGTAAATCTATGTAACCTGGTGAAATTAGTGCGCCTTGACAATCTATTCTATAATCAGGTAAAATTTTTTCATCGTAAAAAATTTTTTCAGGATTTATAATTTTTCCATCACGAACCCATAAATCTTCATTTATAATCTTGCTATCCCGTAGAATGTTACAATTGTGAAATTGCTTCAGTATCGGTTTACTGTTATCCATTTTCGATACTTAAAAAAAAAAGATATGTATGAAACTGAGGGACCCAGTGTAATAAAAAAAAAAAAATTAGATTTTTATAATTAAGTATCAAGCCATTATCAGTGAGCCTCTCTTATCAAACTGTTAGCCCGCAAATGTCATTGACCTTCGAATTGTCAGCATATACAGAAGATGTCGCTAAAAACATATTAAATATTCAGCAAGGTCGTAAAAATAATTTATACATAAGTAAAAAATATTTCATTTTACCCAACACAGTTTTGTATTACAAAGAAAGTAATATTTCTTATGTACTATCTTTACACAATATTTTGATGCATAAAAAATTAATTTGTAATCTGTGTAAGTATATATTTAATAATATTTAATATATTATATGTTACACAGAACATTACTTACCATACGTGCTGAGGTACGTATTTAGAAACACTGATACAATTAAAGAATTAAAGCAAAAGAAACAGTAACATAAAAGTACTACCATATTTGATACTACTACATAATATATATTTCATTAAAATAATCTTGATATTTTATTTCTATATTATGCGATTTATATCTAATTCTTTTTTCTTTTAAAACAATCTCTAAAGAGTTCAATAAAAATGTTGGTAGATTAAAATAAATGAGATGTATGTATAGTTTTTTTTACTTTTATATTAAAAATGCTTCAACAGTACCCAAAATTTGTTCATAGATCAACGCATCTGGAAAAAAATTTAACCAGCCTTTTGCCTGCATATATAAACGTAACAACAGTATAAAACGCAGTAATTAAAAATGACAATAATCATATCGAGAGCATAACTGTTATACTTATGACATCATTAGGTCTTAGCAGTAAATAGCTATATACTATTCATTATTAACGTTGATTTAGAGGGGGAGAGGGGGAGGAGGTTACGCATAATTTTGTCACTGGTATGTTGAAGAATCTAGGCTTGATCTGGAATAGGAGATATGATATGATTAGATGGTTCATACAAAGAGGATTATGTTGGAGCTGAAGGCGCAGGATATCTAGGCAGTTATCGGTCAGGTTTTGTTAGTATGTTCTTGCTTACTGCAACGCACGAATGATTTTTTTTCATTTTTATCGTAATTCATACGAAATTCTACTGTTGTTTACATTCATTAGGATCATCCCCCTGTTGTTTCCCACCTGAAGGCGCATTGGTTGGAGAAGATTCTTCATCTTCTTCTTCTGTAGTTACTACATCATCTTCTTCCTCTTCTTCCTCATCTTCATAATCTTCATCATCTTCCAATCCTTCACCTAAAAATAACGAAAATAAATTATTATATGCATGTATATATATTAGTTATATAAAATATATTAATATATTATTCTGTATATATTAATATATTAATACTTATATATATTAATATATAAATTACCTGTATAGTACAGTACAGCTCTAGGAACTATACGTTCTCTAATATAGTGTCCAATTTCAAAATCACTTGTAACCAAAGCTTGAGTTTCATCATCTAACTCTGCTTCTGCATCATCTGGCACTAAAATAATGTTTGATAATTAATTTTTTTTTTTTTTTAAGTCATATCATTAACATATCGATGGCAAATGTTTACTTACCAACCGGTGGACTAAAGAAATTAAAGAATGAATCATTTTGAACAGTTTTTGTCACTGTACGCATAGAACCTCGAGATTTATGTTTTTGATTCTTTTTTATTGTTTTGACTGTTACATTCTTTCCTTTTTTCCAATCAATTACACAACCCTAAAAATGATAAACGTACATTAGTTTTGGTATATAAAAATATATTACATTCTACAACAAAATATACTCGATATACTTTTTATATTAAATCGAACTACACCCTCCTCTTCTTATAACTTCCTATAATTTCCTATAAATTAATTAATAATATTACATTTAATATAATAATTATATGTTACCTTGCTTTTGTATATTTCAGGTCCTTCAAAACTGAATGGATCATTTTTTTCTGGTACACATCTCATAATATATTCTTTAGTAAGAACAGTATTAGTAAAGTATTCATTTGGTTCAAAATAGAATTCGAGAACAAAACCCTAAAACATTATAATAGATTTTAAGTGTTATTAGTAACATGCCATATTAGTATAATGTAAAATATATAAAATATAAAAATTATTACTCATATTACTTACCATTGGATTAGATTTTAGAAATTTTACTTTAATATCATATAAATGTGTCAAAATCGGTTCATCATGTTCTTGAACCATGTCGGCCAACATTCCAACATTTTTAAATATCGTTAGCCAAAATGCAGGTATTCCTTTAATATCTTCATTCTCAGCTCTAAATCAAAGTAATATCAATAAATTCCCATATAAAATTCAATATTATAATCCGATATTTTATTAAATTTTACAGATTATACAGTATATAGATAAAAACATACTCCTCTTTTTTTTCCTGAGAATCTTCAAGATTTGCTTTCAATTTTAGCTCATTCGACAAGGCTTCTTCATCCTCATCACTTTCCCAAACACATTGCTCATCTGTTGGTTCATACGAACCAGAAACTATTAGACTTCTTTTCTCATATAATGGTGCACACATATTGTAATAGGCACATTCCAAAGCATGTACTTCTTCATAAAATTTGGCTTCAATATTAGTAGTGACCAGCTGCAGTTGTTTGAGAGCCTTAATTCTACGTTTAATAGGTGCCGGTAGCGACTGCATTTGCTAAAAATTAAAATAATATTTTTTGATAGAATAAGATGATTCGTCTATGGGAATATTTCAAATTATCATTAAAGATATTATGTAATTTCATGATTAAGTAACTTTTAAATTTAATTAATTGTCATTTTCTACAATTAAAACAAGGACAGACATTTTTTATTAATATTTAAATATATATTTAGATTCAAACTTATAGATCTTATTGTGTGTGTATGTGTGTACGTGTATGTAAGTACTTTTTAGATTATTACTCTCTGTTATTTTTAATACTACTATATGCCATAAGTGAAGAAATTTTTCTCTTATCAGTAATACAATTATCTACGCATATTATGATAACGTACAAAATTGTGTAATTTTATATGTTTATAAAATTATTCGTAAGTTACTTGGAATCCTATGACAGAATTATATTATTTTTACAAATAAATAATTATTTATTCATAAAAAATATTTATTCAATTACATGCATAAGTAGCAATTGTTTAATAAACATGGTAAATATACCAAAACAACCAGCCATATTTTTTAAATAAAATATTTGATTTTCAAAATAGCAAAATAACAAATATCTACTAATATATCTTTTTTTTTTTTATAAAACTGTAATAAATTTGTCTAGCTGACAATATAATTTTGGAATACCTCTATTCCAGGTGCACAAACGAGATCTTGCAGAGCATCTAATCCGTCAGGTCTATTAAATATTTGAGGATCTAACTCTGAAGTGTTGCGTTCATCTTCATCTTCAACAGATTCCGTATCAGTAGTATCTCCGGCACGTTCTGGATCAGTGGTCATAGTACTATAATCCAGATTTATTTTCAGATATTAAACATAATGCAATTAAAACTACAAAGACTTCTTAAAATCTATAAGATTTGTTTGTTTGATAGATCTTATATTTTAATTAAAATTATATCTTTGTAGATATATTCATTTTACATATATTTTAGAAATAAAACATTACAAATTCTCAATTAGATTACTTTTGGTTTATTTCTTTATGCCAATTTATAAAAAGAAGAATGAGAACATACAAAACTGATACGGTATCTTATTAAACAAAAAAGGCTGGGATTCAAATAAAAGTAATGTACATGCTATCAATACTAAAACATAAATTTGTGCAAAAATTTTATTAAGCGGTGATATTATCAGATATGCCGTGTGTAACTTTGATAAAAAATTGCAAAAAATGTTACAGTAGAATAAAACCTTCAATTAATACATCACTTTTTAAAAATATAAGTACCTTGTTTTATTATAACAATTGACTATTATTCAAATAAATATTAAAGAATTTCAAAAATAATACCCTTTAAAAGTTATTTCATTGCAAATTAGAATACATGCGAATTAAGATTGACATTTAACTCACCATGTTCACAATACTGAAAGGTTATTTGTAAGGAAATACGCATACATCATAAAATGTAAAAATTTATCAATATAAAATAAGATCTAAACAACAGGTAGAAATGAAATATTGTAAATAATCAATTTTTCATAAAGAAAATTGATAAGAGATTATATAAAAAAATTGAAGAAAGATTAACAATTACAATGCAGACATAGAGACATGCACATGGGATGACCTCCGATCTAAAATTTGCGGCGTTATAATCTACTTAAGAATGTTAAAGTAAATTGTATATATAGAATAAAAGTAATATTGCGATAACAACATGCTTTTATAAGAAAAAAAAGACTTATTACATTATAATCACGTACCTCTTAACAATGATGTCGTTCGGAAAAGAAGGAACAAAACCAAGAACAACGAACCGGCCGTTGTATCGATGGTTTTATCGTAGCTTTCGTTATACGTAGATGATGCGAAGTTAGTTGCTAGGCGCGTTTCGAAATTAGACAGAAGCACGAACCAATCAAAATGCCTCGTTGCTCGAAGAAAGCTTACAACCAATGGAAACACCGATTTTCTCGTGATTCTAAATTTTATTTGTTTTATTTAAAGTGCAAATCATATCCTTTAAAAGTAGATTATGATCAAAATTTCTCTCACAACAATATCATTTTTAAACAATTTATTATTTTACTAAATTTCATTTTTTTGTTGTTATCATTAAATGGATATATAAAAATTAAATTAAGCTAATTTCATTGAATAATATAATTGAATAGCAAGTGTAGCGTTCTTTAAAGAATTTTTGGTTTTTTTCAAAAGAACTTGATATTTCCTGTATATAACTGTTTATTATATTCTATATAAATATTTCATCTAAAACAAACAATAAATAATGTGCCTTTGCAAATTATTATATTGTTTGAAAAAAATTAATAAAGATGAGAAACGATAAATTTTATCTTAATGCTTCAACTTTATCAAGATAATTAAAGCTATCTTTTCCTATATATTATATATAATTTGTATTACTTTAAAAAAAGTATTGATAAAGTTCCATAATATTAACATTTTACTATGTATAATTTATATTTACAATTTACACAATAACATTATAACGTAAATAGTACTAATGATTAATAAATAATTTGTACTGAATGAATATCTAAAAGTCCGTCACACGTCCTTTTCTTTCCCAATCTCCATAACGAGTTGGTTCTGGTCCACGAGGTCCATTAATTTCACCTGTTTTTGGATTTGTATTATCCGGAAATGATTTCAAAGGTTCCTTTTCTTGATATGGATGTTTTCCTTCATCAAATTCTGGTAATTTATCTATTAAATATAATAAGAAGATATTTTATTAGTATATTATAGTACATTGATACTATGTATTCTTTTTATTTCATTAAGTATTAATGGCTATTACCTATAGGCGTACGTAATTTCTTCCTAAATTCTTTAATCCTTTCACTTTCCACATTTCCATCAGTTTTTTTCTCAGAAAAAAAACGTATGCAATCTATGAAAAGACTATATAAGGAAAAATGCAAGTCTTTAAAAATGTTATGTTAAATCAATCAATATCACTTTATTCTTTATTAACAACCTGTTTGTTTTGTTCAATCCTTTCAGATCAATTATTGCCCGAACATTTTGGGCCATATTGGACAAAACTTTACTATTAAACATATTTTCACTAAATTTGTACAAATTCTTTAGAAAGGTTATGCTTCTTCGGTGAACAGCCGATAAAGTAATAGTCATGCGTTTAATTATGTATACATATATTTACACGCTCAGATATATACTTGCGAATAAATATTTTTATCAACTGTTAACTAATTTATCGACACTTTACGTGTTACGAACATATGAAAAGATAAATAATTTATATATTATTTATTAATTATTTCAATTTATTAAAAATTAAAATAAATTCAAATGTAACATTAACGTAAGCTACTTGGAAGGATTACTCTGTTAAATATTGTTAAATGGATCGATAACCTAATCATGAGTATTAATGAAGCATAGTGGGAATATATCTCTTTTCCACGTCTTCTATATCCTCCCGTTTATATCATATATATATGGAAATATTATGTAAGAGCGATATTTTAACGATAGGGACTTTAAAGAAATAAAGTAACACTAAAAGATATCTACAATGAGCAAGAATATAGATCCTACATCATATTTTATAATATAACGATCGTCAAAAAATAATTAGGTTTCAATTCATTCTTATTATTACATTACGGTAAGATTAAATAAAAATTCTAATAATCACACGAGGTGAGAACTATTATCTTTTTTGTATCTGTTCGTATATTATGCTAACATATTGTCGATACGATAAATTAAAATAACAGCGATAAGAACTATTTATTAACGATATATTACCTGCTAATCATATTGATTAATACATCGAAAATACCACCAACAAAGTGTTATCAGTCATTTAAGATAGCTCTTGAATAAAAACCGGAATATGAAGCCACTAATACCGGATTAAACCAGAAATTAATACTCGAATACTTATATACTGAGGTTAAAGGTTATCAAGAATTTAATCTTGATTAACATCGTAAAACAAAGACGATTGTTGCAACGAGCTTGATATTAAAATCTAGTTATTTATTATTTTTTTATTATCATTACTAATTTTTTTCCTTCTTCTTCCCTATTTGTACTGAATTCTTTGCGTATAATTTGTTCCTATGAAAAAATTGTGTTAGTTGTTTGATGACAAGTATGATATGCAGTTTCGTTTTTCGCGGTTTTATATTCGGTGATGTGAATTTGACGAAGATAGACGAAGTGATACGATCCACCATTATACTCAACAGGTAGTTAAACCAACGTTGTACGGTGTACATATATATATACATATATACATATATGTGTATATATATATATATATATACATTCGCTTGAAAAAATTGCAAATTGATTTCCACAAAAGAAAATATAGAAATAAGAACCGGTTCGGTGAACAAGTACCCGTCGAAACAAAAAGTACAAAATTGTATACATCGACGTGATAATTCCCCCTCTACTTCCCCGTTATATTGGAACGATAAGCTCGCAAACGCTACTGTATTTCTAGTTTCTACTTTAAAAGCCAGTCGATTAACGAACATCGGTCGATTCAAGTGTTTCCTTACGTCTTCAGAATGGTTGACCAACAACACGATAAAAAGGAACGCGTTATCAACTTCGGTGCAGGACCGGCAAAATTACCAGAAAAGGTATCTTCAAAGAAAAATCTATTTCTTTTTTCTTTTTTTTTTTTGTGATTATTAAATGTTTTAAGATATGGATCAATATGATCTATAAACTGTTAGTTTTATTTTGTAATATGGTCAGTGTATACCGACATAGATTTCAAATGATTTTTACGTAATCTGGAATATATTCAACCAATATTCTTCGCATTTATTCAAGTGAAATAAGATTGAGATATTTTGAAAGTATCGGGAGACGTATTGCGAAAATTCCAATTAACCGTTTACGAAGATTTCCAAAGTATATATATATATATATATATATATATATATATATATATATATATATATAGAGAGAGAGAGAGAGAGAGAGAGATTTCATTTTTTAATAATATCAACAACATAGTTTTATCATTAAGTATAATGAACGAAGAACTCGACGATTTCTTAGACATCTTACATATAGGTCATAAGAGTTCATTGGACCATAGATCGTATCGTATATATGGTAAACATATGATTTGTAGGTATTGAGAGAAGTACAGGCAGAGTTACTTTCGTTTGCGGGTAGTGGAATAAGTATACTCGAGTTAAGTCACCGTTCAAAGGATTTCGAAAAGATCGTCAATGGCGCGCAAAATGTTTTGCGAGATTTGTTGTAAGTTTAAAAAATAATTTTCATTTTTATTTTTATTTAGAAATATATATCATACACTCGTGTGATGGTATTTATTTATCGTTTCACAGAAATATACCGGATAATTATAAGATTTTGTTTATGCAAGGAGGGGGAACAGGATTGTTTGCAGCTATTCCATTGAATTTAATGACGACCGGTACCGCGGATTACATCGTTACAGGTAAATAATATTTACAATGTATTAAAAATTTATTATGTGATTCCTCGTACAGAAAAATAAAATAAAATAAAAAAAAATATATATATATATATATATATGTATTTTTAGGATCATGGTCAGCCAAAGCAGCGAAAGAAGCAACTAAATATGGAAAAGTTAATATGGTTTTACCAAAAGAAGCAAAGTATACGGGTATACCCGATCAGAGTACATGGAATTTAGATTCGAAATCATCTTATCTTTATTATTGCGCTAATGAGACCATTCACGGTAATTCCGATGGAAACTGAACAAACACGAACAAATATTTTTCTTTCCTTATTTTTCTTTTTTTTTTTTTACATATACATAATGATAATTTCTATATAATTTTAGGCGTCGAATGGAATTATATTCCGGAAACAAACGGAGTACCGCTGATCGCCGATATGTCGTCGAACATATTAACGAAACCCTTAGATATTTCGAAAGTATATAATACAATGTTTTTTTTTCTTATTTTTTTTTTTTTTTTTTTTTTTTTTTTTTTTTTTTTTTTTTTTTTTTTAACAATTGCAGTATCATTGCGTATATAAAATTTCTTGTAGTTTGGATTAATATTTGCCGGCGCACAGAAGAATATCGGACCGGCTGGCGTTACTTTGGTAATCGTACGAGATGATCTTCTCGGTCATGCCATGTCAGTTTGTCCCGCAATTTTAAATTTCACCGTCATGGCAAACGATAATTCTTTACACAATACTCCGCCTCTTTTCCAGTAAATATAGTTAAAATTAAAATTAAAAAAAAAAAAAAAAAACAAAAAAAAAAAAGAATAAGCACACCATTCGGTTTGTTCGTCATTTCGTTATGTTTATTTTAGAATATATTTTGTGGATCGAGTATTTAATTGGATAAAAGAACACGGAGGCGTTGAAGCTATGGAAAAAAACGCAATTAAAAAGAGTCAAAAGATATATAATATAATCGATAAATCTGATGGATTTTATAAATGTCCGATCGATATAAATGCGCGCAGTAAAATGAATATTCCATTTAGAATAAGAGACAATGATGAGGAGCTAGAAAAAGAATTCCTTTCTGGTGCAGTCAGCCGTGGAATGCTTCAGTTAAAGGGTCACAGGTCAATAGAAATATATTTAAGAATACATCGTTCTGTTTCTGAACTCATGAAAAATGATATCAAGTATGAGAAATGTAAAAATTTACTCAAGTGTTCTATTACAAATATGTTGTAGGTCTGTTGGCGGTATACGTATTTCGTTATATAATGCAATACGAGAAGATGAGGTAGAAGTATTAGCAGAATATATGAAATGGTTTCATAAAGAGCATAGTAAGAAGTAAAAACATTCAGCATTGATGCTATTACAAAACAACTCTTCAATATTGATTTTATTGCTCTGTATTATTTGTAAATACAAAGCCAATGAATATGTTTTATATAAGTTTTTAAATCAATAATATCTTTTATAAAATTCTGAATTTATAGAAATGTTATTTAATGTATAAGTAAATACTGATTTGAAATAAGAACTAATTTATATTTTCACTATTACAAAAATCTTGTAAATTATCTTTTACACATTTGCATTTTGTTTCGGTTTCAATTCTTTGTTTTGCAAATACTTTATCTAATGCGGTTTCTAAATTAGAATTTGTTCTGCGGATTCTATCTACAACGGCTTTAGCCCACTGTAATTTAAATGCACTTAAACATTAGTCTTTTTATATATCATTAGTTAATAATAAAGGCTTTTTTGAGGATGAAATTTACCTTGAAGTATTCCCTTACTCTTTCAGGCGTCCAACAGACTGGAGTACTTTTTTGAAGATCTCGTAAATTATATAATTTATCTGCTAGCAATACTAATTTAGCCCTATGACTTCTTTTAGGTGCATTTTCTATTTGCAAACGTTTACGTTCTTCTTTAGGCAGACTCTTATCATCGGTTACTTCTTGAACAACTTGACTCACTGTATGTCCGAATTCTATCTCTATCTCATCAAAACTAGTATCTGTATCTTCTACAGTGTCATGTAGAAGTGCAGCTAAAATTACAACAGGGTCATATATATCGCCTTCTTGAACTAAAATGTTTGCAACCCCTAAAATAATAATTCATTTTATATCCTTTCACATGCACAATAGACATTTCATTTATTTTCTAATTATGTTTGCTATATCAGACCTATGGGATGATTTATATAAGGTGTTTGTGCAGCATCATTCCTTCTCTGATTACTATGTTTTTTTGCAGCAAAATCAGTACATTTAATGATCAACGATATCAATTCATTAGTTGAAAGACTTGGAACGCAATCATTACAGGGACCACTCTTCTTGAATGGATCAGCGTACGTTATTGTTTTTTCAGTAGTACTTTCTTTTATACCTATCAGTGGATCTGCCATCGTTGCTAAAAAAACGCTTTTGGTTACATCAAAACGCGTATCTTTATATGTCTTGTACGTCATTATACGTGAAGATGTAGTTTTTATATTTTCATTTAGCATGTTAAGTTGCAAAAGATAAAAGTTACTCATTTTTAACAATACTATTTGTTGTTAGTGTTCCAAAAAAATTTTTCCTACTTTACGTAAATAAAGAAGGACAATATTATTCTTTCAAAGAGGTTAATGTTCACTTCAATTAAAGACATGAATATTTTCAATTGTTTTAAAAATTGACGTTAATATTATAAAATGGATCGATAAAAATGTAAATTATTCAATAATTGTTGTTTAATTGTGTTCTATAGTATATTAAATGTGCATAAAATTATACCAGATAGATCTCAGCTGATAGTTTCCTATATTGCACATGCACTTGTATGTATGTTTCGTTACAAGCTGTCGCTGGATCATAATCGTGACAAAACATAACCTGAAAAGTTTTTAATCAACTATTCTAATCAGTGTTACGCAGTGCGTTGAAAAATTGTCAAAATGTCGATCAAAAGAAAATTGACTCAAGAAGATCTAAGAAAGGCTATGAGTGAACATAAGAAAAAATTAGAAATAGTGAAGAAGATAGAATCACCATTAGCAAAATATCCTTTTTATTACTGTTTTAGGTTATAGTTAAGGTTAAGTTAATTGTTATTATATTTTATTTTGTTTATATAGAAACAGCATTTTTTGTTAATATCCTTAACCATGGTAAACACATATACAGATGCAGGGCAATTAATGTGCATTCTCTGTAAATCTATCGTACGCAATGAAACAGTCTGGGTCGTTCATATCAATTCTAAAACACATAAAGAAAATGTGATATTAGCAAAAAAAACAAAGTTAGAAATTGAACGACTTTCAACTACTGTATCATCTACATTTAAGAGGCCTTGTTCTCCATTAGAGGGAAATACTACGAATAAAAAAATAAAGGGCATACTCAAGAATCCATCTAAACCATCCACGGAATCAAATTTACCGGCAGATTTTTTTGATAATTCTTCAAAGCAGTCATGCGTCAATTCAACACCAGTCATACCTATAACAACGCAAGAACCAAAAAGTTCTCTTGAAGCAACAAATGATGCAGAAAATAGGATACACACAGATGTAGAAAATGATATAGAGAAAGAAAAGGAGAAAGTAAAAGACATAAATCAAGCAGCCTTGCCAGAAGGATTTTTTGATGATCCAATTTTGGATGCTAAAGTAAAAGTTCTAAAAGCATGATTTTTTATAATGATTGTCTTTATATTTTTCCATTTGTTTTTTTTTTTTTTTTGTTTTTTTTTTAGGTACGTAACGTAGAATACAAAGATCCAATTGAAGAAGAATGGGAGAAATTTAAGAAAGAAATCAAGGAGGAAACAGCTCAGTCCGCACAAATCATAGCTGATGATCAAGAAGAAGCAACAACAGAGAGGCAAATAGACGAAATAGAAGAACAAATACGATATTGGTCACGGTAAGAATAATGAATGCATTAAAAATAATATTTCTTCCCTTTTATTATTTTTACATGAAAACTTATTCAAAAGGGTAATGGACTTTGTAAAACGAAAGGAACAAGTTCAAGCCACAGACAGAAAACAGGACAATGTAGAGGATGATACGTCTAGTAGCGACGAGGCAGAGTTTGATGAATTTTTAGATTGGAGAGCAAAAAATTCTTATAAATAAAATATATCTCTGAACTTCATGTATTTACATTAATTGGTTATTATAATATATTAAATATATTATAAATATATTATAATGTATAATATATTAAATATATTATAATAAATATATATAAAAGTTATGTTTTCTTACATTTCTTCGATTGCTATTAGTATTATTTGGATCGATGAAATAAGATGCAAGCCTTTTAAAAGAAAGAAAATGCAAGATTATGAATTATTGTCACAAAACTAGAAATCTTAAATTAACAAAATGTATACAGTGTATTAAGATTTTATTAAAATGAATTCAGAATATAATTAAGTTTCAAATACATTTGGTATACGTTATATATTATTTGTTATAAGCTATATTAAATGAAATATGTAATATAAAGATTACAAGGTACGCTAAGCCGCTATTAAAGTATATAGTATATATACTTTAATATATATGTATAATATATATAGAGTGTTTACAAATCATATTGTAACGATATTTACTTTCGTTACATGTGATGATATTTTATAAAATATTTAAAGTTTTGGAAAAGAAAAGGAATTCGCATAAATTTTACCCGCACCTATCCACATCGAGTTCCTAAACTCTATTTCTCTACGTTAAACGTTCCTTCGTTTAACAACTGTTCATGCTTTTACAATATGATTTCGATCTTATTTTATTTCTTTTTTACTTTCACCGATCAATCAAGAAAAACCGTCCTTACTTTCTTAGAGACTTAGATGCAACGCGTAATAGAGCTTAATAGTTAACTTACTTAATTATAAATTATTATACGAGTAAAAGCGGCCTACGTATGTTCGTTCAATGTATTTTACGTATGTTTGAACGTCATTGAAATGTATTATAGTATTTATTTTTTTCATCAACCCTGCCACATGTTATATAACTATATGTCAGATCACAATTATAAATTATGGGTTGCGTCGGCGTATATCTATATATATATATATATATATATATATATATATATATATATATATATATATATATATATATATATATACGAATATATAACGGTGATAAAATATATGAATGGTGTTGACTTATCGATCTTCGAAACGATGAAGAAGAAAGTAAGCAAAAGTGATTATATATAGAGAGAGAATAATATAATATATACTGTTCACAAAAATGTCATACATTTTTCTATAGCCATTTTCTGAAAGTAATAAGCAATAATCATTTCATATACATATTTTCTTATCATTGAATTTAAGACAAAACGATTATATCTTTCACTTATTTCATACGCGATACAATAATAATAAAGTGATAATTGATTGATCATTACGATATTAGGAATATATCATTTGTGATAAGTGCATTTATGTGTCGGAGAGTTAAGGAGAGAAAAAATTGATTAGGATCGTGGAAAAAATGTCTGTCCCTGGTGAAAGGAGGATACCGATTTGCTAGACATTTATAAACGTCTCCTCTCATTCGGTTCTCGTGCTATCTTAAAATACGACCTGTCGGATCCTACAGAAGAAACGGCAAATGTTTCTTAAATACTGTATAATTGCATATAGATTATCGATTATTAAGCTATCGTATGCTGCTGCTGCCGCTGCTGTTGCTCCGTTTTTGAGCGTATCATCCTAATTTTGATTTTACGGTGACACGCCGCATGATCGTTGTCATCGAGAAGGATGTTAAATCGTACAGCGATATTTCCCCCTCCCTCTCCCCACCCACCCACCCCCACCCACTTAAACTTTTTTTACAAATCTTTCATTATGACGAAGTAAAGGTCGAATATATAATTATTATCTCTCATAATATAAAAAAGAAATGATTTGTCGCAGGTACAATCGATTGTAAACGGTACTCGAAATGATTTCGATATCTTTGAATTATCCGGGGAATGAGCCGATCGATCTTATCGAAGATGGCGTCAAAGTGGTCCAAACACTTCCCCTATGTTTGCACCACCGGCGCTATACTTCGATCGAGAAAGACCAAAAACTTCATGGATTATTTAAGACCTTATCGAGATACGTACGTACGTACAATCAGGATCATCGAAAATGGATTATGTTCGTATAAATCGCACGCGGGATATATCACGTAATCTTACGTCGTGGAACTTCGTAAATGACGACGAAATCATTGTTAGATGACGTTTTCAAGGTATAGATTCGTGCTTTTATATATATCGTCGATATTTCCTGATCGATCGATCCACATTTAGTTTTTCTACAAAATTCAAAATCTGAAAGGAATAGGACAGGATGATGTCGGGATATCAAATTTTTTTTTTTTTTTGCAAAGTATTCCACAGACGACGAGGGAGACGAGAGATTGGATATTTCGGATTGGATATTGAGATTAATCGTCGATATACCAAGGTAAATTGATCCTTATCTCCGTCGATTACCACATTATTCACACAAATAGATATCTCTACGGTATATATTATTGTTAGACTCATTGGCGATGACCGGCGTCGAAGATCACAATGACGTAATGATTTCAAATTGTAGCGTAGAAACGAGCCGAGCGAAGTATATATATACATACATACATATATATACATATATATATATATATATATATATATATATATACACACTTATACAATTATCGAATGATTTTATCCCGGCGAATGATTATCGTCTTTCTTACGGGTGTTCATAGTTTAACGAAATGGCACTTGCAGATAAGCGATTGTAGAATACGCGACACGAATTTTTTCGAAAGATCGCTTAAAATAGAATTTTTTTAGAAAATCGAGCGAGTGTCCTTGAGAGTAAGATAATAGAGGAGGCACTCGATCCGCGCGCGAGTCCCAATATTTTCCTCAAACTTTCATCCTTCTCACTTTAAAGGCAGAAAGAAACTACGCGTAAATAGTATTTTGCATTAACGTGACGCACGTATTAATCTTAAAGTATATATAAAGAATTATTCAAAGAGAGTGTACACGGATATGCGGATACTTAAGTACACTTCTTCGAGATTTTCTTTTTCTTCTTCTTTTTCTTCTTCTTCTTCTTCTTTCTCTTCATCTTCCTCTTCTATATCTATTTTTTTTTTTCTTTTGGTTCATTTTATTCTTTGCGATCGATCGGTTATGCTCTAATAAATAGCTATTTCAAACGCTCGTTAAGCTTCGTACTTTTTTTTATTCGTTAAATCCTTCTACGGCTTGAGAAGAATCAAAGAATATCATCGACCTTATTCGAATCGATGAATCCTTCGAGACACGTCGCATAACAAAAGTATATTCGAATTTTTATGCGTTTATTTATATATGCTCATATATATATATATATATATATATATATATATATATATGTATGTGTTTTACAAGATAGATGGACTAATAATATCGCAGAATAATCCGATCAAATCCTGAAATCGAAACCTTCCCCCAATTTCGTTTCGGAATTCAATCGACTTTTCTCATAGCGATTTATTTAGCCTAATCTTAAGAAGGTCAGACGAAGCGTAGATTTGCGCATATGCGACACACACACACACACACACACACGCGCGCACACTCTTTTTTTCATTCATTCTTTTTCCCATTCGTTCTAATCTCTTTCTTTTTCTCTTTCACACACACACACGCGTACACGCACACTCACACGCACACTCACACGCATACTCACTGTTCCCCTCCCTCTGTGTTTCATTTTCTTACATTTTCTTCTTTATAATCCTTTATCTCTATGTAAATAATTTACGAGCGCTTCGCGCATTTAGAGGCTTAAAATCTATAGTCAAAGTTATGCGAAAGTAGATACTAGAATGTTATTAGATATTTCACAGGTGCGGGACTAGAGAATCTAAGCGAGCTTTCACTCCATGCGATTGGCAATAATCGTGTCGTAATAATAATAACGATAATAATAATAATAACAATAATAATAATAATCATGATAATAATAATTATAGTAACAAGGGAGAATGAAGAATAACGTGACAATATATGTTGCACATGGATCACAGAGCAGACACAGTCAATGAGCGTTTTTCAGATAAAACAGGCTATGAACAATAGTGCTAGGTTTTTAAGCTTTGTTAAAATCGCACACACGCACACACAATTAAACGCGTATTTTACACGATTCATATATCATCGTCTTTTTTCTTTTATGTTGTTTCGCGTCTATATTTGTGTATGTGTGTGTGTGTATACATGTGTATGTGTGTGTTATGAATATATACTTTATATCGATATATTTTTTTGTATATATACATATAACTTATATATATGTATATGTATGTATATATATATATATATATATATATATATATATATATATATATGAATGTATCTTTTTGCTTCATTTATAATAATCCATTAATATACGCGAGACGCAGGCACTAAATTGCTCAGATACGATCGTACTGGATTCTTTTATTCATTTATTTATTTATTTAACGATATTCTTATGTCATTATGAAATTCGAAATATAATTTTCATGTCTCTTAATATGTCCTTTGCAAGTATCTTTCCTTCTTAAAGACTTCCTTGTGCGAATTCAAGAGATAGATAAGATAGATATATATATATATATGTATGTATGTATATATATAAAGTTGTGATATACCATTGGTCGTTCTATCCAGGCGTGTTTCGAGGCGATCGTTTGAATTATCCGCGACCTTTCTTTTAATTTTTTTTTTTTTTAATCTCTCTAAATGACGATTCATTTTCGACCATTTTAACAACGAGGATCTCAATGCATATCTACGTAAATATATATATATATGTATATCTCTCGTCTTATGAATGATTTTTCGTTTTTCTTTTTTTCTTTCTTTCTATCTTTCTTCTCTTTCTCTCTTTCTCTCTTTTTCTCTCTTTTTTCTTTTTTTTTTTTTACATGTAACTTATCAAATTGTTGGCTGGTGTACGGTCGGCTGCGTTTTCATTTCTATAATAATACTATCAAGATGATTTCCGTTCGGAAAATATCCTCGAAAATCTTCACCTCGAAATATTGAAGCCTATGCGTATGTATAATATATATATATATATATATATTTTTTTTTTTAAATCTAAATCGATTCATATAGATAATTTATTTACGTTCTACTGATCGTACGATTTAATTAGGATTTTCGGTATCAGAATGAAACGAATATTCGAGACTAGTATTATGATCAAAAGTCACGATCCAATTGTAAATAGATTTTTTTTTCTTTTTTTTTTTGGAAAATTTTTCAAAGTGAAGATTCTAAAGTACTTTTATAGTTCGGGCATAAAACTACAAGAATAGTTTTATTTACTTTTTTATAGTTAGCTCTCTTTTTTTTTACTCTTCTCTTCTCTCTCTCTCTCTCTCTCTCTCTCTCTCTCTCTCTCTCTCTTAACGTCATTCGAATATTCGTATATTTCAATATGATTATGTCGTGGACAGGATCAATATGTATCGGAAATCGTACGTTTTACTAATTGAAGTGCTTAAGATGCGATAATGCTTTGAATTATTTCGATATTTATATTTCCCGAATCTCGAATCAAACACTTTCGTCTGGTCCCTTTCGTATTGGCTTCGTGACACCAGTCGAGTTGTGACGTTGAATTTTCGATGTAAAATATATTTCATTTTCGATCTTTCATTATTCTTTCCCCCCCCCCCCCCTGTATTTTTTTGTTCTTTTTTCGCTCTATTTACGAGGACAGTACCCAAATCGTTCTTCATATTTTTTTTTTTTTTTTTTTTTTTTTATATTCGACATTATCTCACAATCACGCCTGGTCGTCATTAAATTTATCCTTTTTAACCATTAAACGCACACACATTGGATGGAGATTTCACAAGTAAAACTTTGCTTCATTATTTAGACGCGAATATTACAGGTGTACGAATATCGAATGAAGTACGATGGAACACAGAGATCGTCCGACGAACTGTTCAACAGTCTTTTTTTTCTTTTCTTTTTTTTTATAATAAATTTTAACAAATCACTTTTGTTTTTACGTGAAAACGATACACGATTGTTTCTCCTTTCCTTTTTTTTTCCCCCTTCTTATTCTTCTCCCTTTCCTCTTCTTGATATTTCGATCCATTTACGTACAAACTCGTAGGCAAATAGTAGTTTTGATATTTGTATAATAATTTTCATTAAAAAGTATAAAATGCAAATTGAGAAGGACGCTCGATCGAATTCTTCGAATAATCTCTATATGATCTTCCATCGAGCGGACAAGAGCGAAATTTCGTCGCTTTTTTCGAAAATTTGAACGAAAAAAAAAACGCGTGAGCGATAAAAATTTTGATAATTTTATTAACCTCTCTCTCTCTCTCTCTCTCTCTCTGTCTCACTCTCTCTCTCTCTCTCTTTTTCTGTATCTTTTTGTTTGTTTTCAAGTTCGCAGAAGAAATGATTGCCGTGATTAGTTTGACGACGTGGCCTTCGGACGAATCGTTAGAACAATCGGATTAATGTATTCCTCGCGATGGAAAGAGGTCAGAAAATGATCTTTGATCTTAGTATATATAGTCGTTATGAAATAAATAAATAAATAAATAAATAATGAAAGAACAAAGTCATCGCGATGAAGATCTATATAAAATCCGATCGTTCAAGCGAGAGAAGCGGTTTATAGGACGATGGATCTGATCTACGCTTTGGGTTCGAGTATCTCGACGGTGACGTTTTCCAAGACCGGATCAGTCACGTTGTTTTGTGGATTATTTGGTGGAGATTTGTTGTTCGATTTGGTTGATACGGCCGATGCGTTGCCACTGCTACCACGGCTACCACGTCGCGATCCTGTACGTGACCCTGGTGACAGAGATTTTTTTTCTTGCTAAAGTATCACGTGCTCTCTTGCGACAGCACGAAAAGCCAAAATAGCTTTTAAGCACGAATACCTGCGCGGAAGAGATGTATTTTAGTCAATGTTTATGTACTTACTTGCTTTTCTTTTCTTTTCTTTTTTTTTACATATTTCCTTTTATATATATATATATATATATATATATATATATATATATATATATATATATATATATAGAACATATGCATGCCCTTTCTTGGATTGTTTCGAAGAAAACGATTTCGATTTATTATATTATATGCATATTATTCGTTGTTTAAATTAAACTATTTGGGATTAAACGTGTTTTTTCGCAACATCTTAATCATCTTGCATCTTCGAGACATTCCATGAGATATGCGATATTCGGGAAAAGTATTCGAACGAGTCTTCGGCCCTATTTTGTTCAGATTTAACGACCTCCCATTTATTACTTCCCATAAATATGAAATATCTTATGGGACGGAAATAAGATTCGTTCGAATAAATTTTACTACTACTGCATTTTGTAGATCGTATGTAGCCGAGAAAGAGAACATTCGATTTATGTGTTAACGTGTTAACATTAAACTACAATAGTATTCTCCGATAGAATAGAAACGAATCGTTACGTTGCCAAATAAAATCGCGAAATTCTATATCAAATGTACAGTAAAAGAACTATTTACTACGATTAAAAAAATTCAATAATAATAATAATAATAATAATAATAATAATAATAATAATAATAATAATAATAATAATAATAATAATAATAATACGTTAATTAAAATTTGCAATAGAATACTAACAGCATCTAGTGTCAACTGCTATTGAACAACGATTAGTTTTTATTTACGCGAATCGAACGCCCATGCATTTGTTTTACTATTGCAATATCGTTGACTAAAAAGTGTCTAACGTCCTATACCATTTGCTATACTATATCTAAAAGCAGAGAGAAAAAGAAGAGCATAATTGAACTAAGCTCCTTCTTAATTCCTCTAAATAATTTTGTAGAGAAAGTGACAGAAGTGATGATATATGATTGTTTTGTGACGATAAGAAAAGAAATAGTGGATATGAATGATTCGATAGAATAGATGCAAATATATTATTTCTTGGTTTACTGTAGCAAGCAACTCTAATCGAGAAATTCAATCGCTAGATCAAACGAAATTTCTTCGTCTAGAATAATACTAATTTAAATATATATATATATATATATATATATATATATATATATATACATACGTTCATTTACACATATGTATAGTATATACGTCTACGATCTTAATAACAAATATCAATATTATTAACTATGTTATATATGTAATTTCACGTATCGTGATCTTGTATCCGGTGTTATAATCCCAAAAACGGACCGATACGAGAGTAAACGGAATTCTCAAATGGCTTTTCTTGGTACAACCTTGCCAAAGTTTTAGATCAAATGTGTATATATGTATATATATATATATGTATATGTACACACACACACACACACACATACACGCACGCGCACATACACGTATATATATGTGTGTACATATATATACATATGCTCTTTTCCTAGGAATAGATTAAAAAGGAATTGTTTCTAAGAATATTTTTTACAAAAGATTGAGAATGAGAAGAACTTTGTCGGATGAGACGAAGAGAAAGAACATAATAGCTGTTTAGCATAGAGTTATCCGTTCATCGTCAAATTATAATACATCTTAATATTATCTCCCAAAACCCGAGAGACAAATCTTTACTTGGCAAACAGCTTTTCAACTTGGCAGGCGATTATACATGCGAGTAACGCGAGAAGATACTCTTTAAAGATCGTGGCAAGAACTCTTCTACATAGAAACAGGCAAAACAGATATATAGATAATCAGATATCTCCCTATGTGTTTATATGTACTATATATATATGTAATATATATGCAATATATACATAATATATATGTAATATATATATATATATATATATATATATATATATATATATACATATATGTATAGTGTATGTGTAGAAGTATGTGTATAGTTTTCAGTTTTTATATATACATACGAGGTGACCAATCAAAATCGATACGTTCGACGTCTTTGTCTTGAACGAAAGTACGAAAAGACATTGGTCCTCGACATCCATTTATACTCGTTCAGGACAAATGTCCCTTTATTCTTATCGTCGTGTTTATTCTAAAACAAAAGATCTTCCACGAAGAGATTAATCAAAAGGAATTACCTATATTCGTTTCAACGTAATTACGAATATATTTTTTCCCAAAGTTTATGAAGTTATTTTAAAACACACCCGATGATAATCATGGATATTATCTAACTTTCTTCTCGACAAAGAGATTATTAAACTTTGATATCTGAATTTAGATATTCCGAAAGATATATATATATATATACGGGATAATACAAAGAGAACGTAGATAAATGAGATCGGAGGAAAAGTGTATTGATCCTGTTTTCAAAAAAAAAAAAAGAAAAAGATTTCTCTTAAAGATAATGGCAGATTTCAAAGCAAGTGGCCATTACTTTTATATGGATAAATTCAACTTCGTTTATATACATACGTATGTATGTCGAGAAATACAAAATCTATCCGATCGTTCTCGTTTCGAGAGGTCACAAGTATATACGCGTACATTATATATATGTATATTAGGATAGATAGAAGAGTCATCTGTTCTATTTGAAACGGTACTTGAATAACAAGTTGCTTGCTTAGTAAGTGATGAATAAAAACCCGTACGGCTCACTCTGTGCTGAGAGTGCTGATTGTGTTTCGCACCTTGCGAGGCGTTTGGCGAATGTGCACGCAAGGATACCATCGAGGGTTGCCTCGATGGTACGCGTACACTAGCCCTAGAACCACGGCGTTCCTGGGTATGTAGAAGTTTGTTGTCCCTTAACAATGATACGTTCATCAGTCGTGCGTTGGGCGTGTTGAAAATCGTTCTATTCTCTCGCCAACGTGCTCTGAAACGATTCGAGTAGGACGAAAATTATTGAAGTGTATTAACTTTTCCCAAAAGTTTCGTCATTCTCAACTTACTTGCTGAAAAGTCTTAGAACGACGCATATGATGATGAACATCAGTGCCATGCCAACGAGAACTCCTATCATCGCTGGGTCCACATATTGCAAACTTGGCGGTTCTTTGTGCTCGGCTGAAAACGTCGAAGAATTTTTTTTTTTTTTTTTTTTTTTTTAATCAACGTTCTCCAACGTACCTCATCAAAGACATTCTTTATAATTAATTTCACGTAAAAAAGGAATGCCAAGCCATGCCATTACGATTTCAATCGAGACGAACTCCTTCATCTCATTTTAAAAGGGAAGAAGAGCCATCGTTTTCATCCTTACCAATGCATACTATGACACCGTTCGGCTGCGTCACCGGAATCTTCTCGAAGATGCAAATGCACCGACCGTCCCTGCACTCCGTTTGGCTCACTCGTGCCTCGCATTGTTCGTGAAAGAAGCAGCTCTCGTTAACGTTCGCCGCTGAAAAATAGTTTCGTCAGATTTTTCCCCCACTCTCTTTTTCTTCCTAAACACGACGGACGGACGGATGGTTTCTATTATTTGTAAAGGTCATCCTTCTGCTCGTAGAAAAGGAATATCAAAGAATCACGAATAGCAAAGACTTATTACGAACTTTTCCTCATTGTTCAATTTTTAATCTAGAAACATTTTATTCGTTATACAGACGTACAAGACGTTCGCCGAGTTAATTATTTTTAAAGTTTAATAATCCAATATCTGAAAATAAATGTATATGTGGATTTTACATCGATATCGACGATGTTTAACGTCGAAACATTTTTCAAAATAATCAGATATATTTAGTTACGTATGTATATTTATATATGTGTACACACACATATATTTATTACTTTGAAATGATTTTTCCAATTTGGTGGAATACAATTTTTAAAACTTTAAATTAAAAAAGGGAAAAAAAAAAGTTGCAAAAATTAAATAAAAAGAAATTTAAACCTTCATTAATGGAAATCGATGATAACACTTTATAACGGATTTGATAAATTATTCGATATATCTGTGAATTTTTGAAAGCGAGACAAAGGACTTGAAGATCTTCTCTTCGTTTGGAATGAAAATCTTTTCATTCGAAAGAGCAAGAGATGCGACGTGCATTATCGAGGTCGCTGACGTTTCTATATACTAGATAATCCTCCCTTTTCTTTTTCAAAGATACTCATTTTTTTACTACTGACAAACAAAAGGGTGGCATTGTCTCGAGATCCTCGTGACACAACCGGTCAATTATCAACCAATATACTTCGATGCCCTACTGGCACCGAGATTGGGTAAGGTAATCGGTAATTCACTGTGTCTCTGACGGAGAGATTATATTTGGTTCATCTATTATCGAGATATTGGATGCACGTGTTGTAATTAGTGCATATAGAAGGGTAGAGAACAAAGAGAGAGATATAGAGAGATAGAGAGAGAGAGAGAGAGAGAGAGAGAGAGAGAGAGAGAGAGAGAGACGAAGCTTATAATGTATCTTTGATTTTTCAAACAAATCTGAAACTGTCGCATATTCGTACGATCATAAAAAAAAAAAAAAAAAAAAAAAATTGAATTTCAATCGACCAAAAAATAATGTCCAATCGATATTTCCCAATTTGCCCCGTGCATAATCGCGAAGGCAACTATCTATCAAAAGAGTTTTCTCTTCTCTCTCTACTGACACGGTTAAATATATACTAACTTACGGTGTCCACATTTGTCAATATGATTCGTAACTTTAAATTCTTCTTTACAGGTGCATATATTCTTCTTCGTTTCGCAATAAGATCCATCGAAGCCGCAATCGCGGTCGGCTTCGCAATTGTCCCCAAATTTCTTGTTGCCTCGATCTAAACAGAGATATATGAAAGTGTTAATGTGATAATATAGTCGTAGGTATAATTTAAATGCGATTAAATGTAATACGTATTATCCTCGTTAAACGATAAAATGAAAATCAGTTGATCCAACGATAATTAAAGGGGTAACGTCAAGATCAACAGAGCTAAGAAAAGCAATCCTTAGCAAGGCAAAATGATGTCTGCCTGATTGTCGCATTGCTGTTGCATAATAGACGTTCATTCGAATACAATTGCATTCTGATTCGAAACGCAGTAAGGACTCTCTTGCGATTTCGACAAATATTTACTTATTTCCTCACCTTAGAGAAGCATTAACAATGATGAAACGAATCCGAGAAGCAACCCTATTACTAATCCTGAGAATTATTGCTGCCTTCGTTTTAGAATATCTTTTCCATTTAAATCAATATAATCATCAAAGAAAAGGTATGAAACTTTTTATTTAATTTTAATATTACCAATATATCGTTATAAACGTTGAAAATTTTCAATATATATATTTAAAGGTACATATATTTATATGTATATATATATATATACACATATATACAGAGAGAAATATATATAATTTTTTAATGAAAATATTTCTTTAATGGAAATATACTTTATTTCCATCCTAGGACGACTATTTTAACGCTATATGAGAATATTGCATTTTTCATAAATTGGTGCTCGATAATCGGCTGTCTTTTAACACGTTAGTCGATTTAAAAATAACTTATTATAAATATCCTTACGTTGCAACTTCTCTCAGTGATGGTCGTTTTGTCGAACGATGAAATATATATATATATCTTTTAGACGAATAGATAAATTAATGAAAGGTCCACGGGCAAGGCATTAATCATCTATAAGGTTTCGTTGAAGGGTCAACCTCAGCCGACGAAGCTATCGACCTACGACTTTATTTACATTGTGCTCGGCTTTCAGTTTCAGGATGTCCTACTTCTACAATCTTTTTTTGTCCAAAGAAGACTCGAGCGCAAACCTCACTTGACTCTTATTTTTTAACCGCCAACCTCGGTGCATTTCCCATTCTTCGGAAATAAAGAAAGGCTTGATTTTAAAATAATGAATACAAATTGACGCACAACTTTTCTATCCTACGACGACAACTGTTTTTTTGACTTCTGTTATTTAAGACGTCACGCGATTTTACAATTATTTAACCTCCCTTTCCTTTTTCCTTCTCTCAAAACAAAAGCAATAGTCACGATCAAAGGAGGGTATATTTGTATGTGGGACGAAATTAAAGAGGACATTTCCTGTCAACGATTTAATATTTCACGACATATCTAGACATTATTAGAATATTTAAATAAACAATCTCCTAATGATTTGTGTTATGTCGGCAAGGCTATTCGTAATCGTAACAAGAGGGTAGAACTAATTGTATCCCTTTTAAATGCGAATTGCATGAGAATTCTACTCGAATGGTAGTCGAGCATGAATCTCGTCTTCTCGTACATGACTCAGGTAAGGTCGACTTCCGTGTGTGCACACGAACTAAGGTCTCCGAGAAAATCGATAGTCGCAGTTCGCGCATTATTGCGAAATTAATTAGGAATCCGTGGAAAAGAAAAAAAAAAAAAAAACAAATGATGATGTCAACAAACGTTAATAATTTAAATTTTTAATCAATCAATAACGGATTTATTTGTTTATTCAAATTTCGCAAATTTTTATATTCGATGCGCTTAAAACGATAGAACTCGTAAATAACTCGTATACGACAATTTATGTCGATGTAATATATAATATATAGATTAATGTTATAACGAAAAAAAAAATTGCGTCGAGTTGATGTACATAAAAGTAGAATGCGTGAAAACAAAGATCTCGGTTGGTGCGAATTGATAAATTTTTTTGAAATTCGCTCGATTCGTTCAAGTTATAACGAATGATTTAGTATGTTACACAGAGGATCTCGGCAGTGGTCACGACGTTTTGCATGGGAGTGTATCGCTTAAGGAACGATTAGAAAGAATTGTGGATAATTGTTCCGTTGATTAGCGTCCCTTTGTTAGTTCTATTCTGATGGAAGAGAAAGAGAACGTTGTGGATGGTCGTCGTGAACGTAGTAGGATTTCGTGAGTGGAAGTAAAAAAAAAAAAAATGGCGACGTGCGCGGGTCAATCTACTAGGCGTTAAAAGTGGGTCATTTCGGCATGGCAATTTGCCAGTTATCTCGCTAGCATGAGTCGTTTATGTTTCTGCCGCAGTGTGGAAGGAAAGCTCACTTTCGTGAACCGCCTTGAATGAAACGCGAGCTTTTGATAATTTCGTGCGTAAACACGCACGTGGATTCGTTCGTTCGTTCAATGTTTCTTTTTCGAATAAATTCTCTCTGTCTTTTTGTTTTTTATTTTTGTGTTTTTCTTTTTTTTTTTTTTTTGCGATGGATTCATATAGAAATTGATCGAATTGGTGACCGATAATTACGTTTAAGTAATCAACGAACAAATTTTAAATCGAGCCTCTTGCATCATTTATCTCTCGCATTTAAAAATATTAGATTATCACACGATATTGGACTCGATTAAATTTAAATTTATATTACGACTTTCGCTATGCGAAACGTTTATTTTTTTTTAACGAAAGAAAGGGAAGCAAATTATGAAATATGTTTTCTTCCCTTTTTCACAGCCTGTACAAAATCAATGTCCCCAATCAAGAGAGAGAGAGAGAGAGAGAGAGAGAGAGAGAGAGAGAGAGAGAGAGAGAGAGGGAGAGTACGCCGCGTGGGGAAAGAGCGATGGTACATAGCGATCGTACATAGATATTCGTAGATTACGTGATAACGAGACATATATATATATATATATATATATATATATATATATATATATATATAAAGCTTGATAGCTTTATAGTTTACTAACACGCGAAAAACCAACCGACGTTACTCCCACTAATCTTCATTAAACGGTCGACATTTTTTCCTAACGATAACTTCGTTATTAGCGCGTTTCATTAATCTTCCCGCTAAGAGCACCGTTTAAATTCATTAATTATTTGTCTTTTAAATATGTATTTTTATTGGAAAATATTCTTCCCGATGGTATTCATTTCATGGGTGGGTGGGAGGTGGGGGGGGGGTGGAGAGAAGAGGATTAATTTCGTGTTTATCATTCGGGTTATACCATCGAACGTTACTGGAACAAAATTATCGTTTTCTTTTTGAAACGATCGATATTCATCAAAACGATCGAATCGTGAAATTAAAGGGCTTAGTGGCCATATAACGATTCTGCTAAGGGATGTCTTGGGCCCAAGTTATGACTCCTAAGGGAGAAAAGGTATTCAAATAAAAAAGCAAGCAGCATCGAATGCGACCATTTTCCTCAGAGTTGGCGCGTACCGATATCTGCGCGTTATGTATGTGTTAGATACCTTTGTATGGAATGGCATTTAACGGCTCAATGAATCCACGATCCAAGTTTTAACGTAATTAAACTTCGTAGAAATGAAGCGACAAGAGCGGCCTATCTCGGTTGTTTTGATCGTTTATGAAATATTATTTGTATGAACTAATTAAAAATGGTGAATGTTCAAGATTTACAATTTAAAGTGTCATTTGTTCCAACGTTTGAGTTTTTTTTTCTAATTGAATAGAGGCAACGATAGATTGGTAGAGCGATCGATCAATCGATCGATCGATCTATTTTTCTTCACGATTTATTCTGACGAGCTGGAAACTGGTGCACCCAGTCACCCACCCTGTCGATACGTATGTACGAGAAGGACGCATAATAACGGTAATGATAAAAAGTACGCTTGACTGCTAGAAAATTGCGTGCAACCACGAGGCTATCGCAAGAAATTGCCGGTTTCACGACACGCAACCGTTCCCCGATTACAACACCAACAACCCTTTTCTCTCTTTTTCATTCTTCCCCTCTCTCTCTCTCTCTCTCTCTCTTTCTCTCTGTCTCGCCTTCTCTCTCGCCTCATTTCTTTGTTCTTTTTCTTTTCTTTTTTATCATATCGTTAAATCTTTGTTTCTCGAAATGTCCAGTATTATCCTCGTTGACACAGATATTCTTTAAAGGTACATATAAAAGTATATAGGTATCTGTCTATATTTAAATGTATATAAATATAATATCTACATACAAATGTACGGAGAATATTTTTGTTCGAAGTACAGATTAACTATTTGATAAATAACGTAGCGCGAGAAAGTCATTTCTCGGATTTGTCAATAGAAAGGGGAAGCAGCTATCGTCGATATTTAATAGTCTGCACTCGAACGTCAATAATGCAGAGTAATTGTTTCAACGTTAAAAATATATAAAAAATATATACATATATATATACATACATACATACATATATATATATATATATATATATATATATATATATATATATATATCTTAACACTTATACAGGGTGTTTCAACTAAAGGAGGCCGCCTATAACATACATAACATTATACTACTATATATATATATATATATAAACTATTCATAACATATCTCTTTTTAAACCATTCAAAGTATGAAAAAACAAAGAAAATATTTAGGCGGCCTCCTTTAGCTGAAACACCCTGTATTTCTATATATCTTAACACTTTGCGTATGGGTCACGAGATATCCATCATGTATATAATAGAATGCCGAACTTTATGGCCGGCTTACGAGATATCTCGTTTTAATATTTTCTCGATTTAAGCGACAACTCGAGTAATTAAAAATTGATTTTCTTGTTACGTTACCAAGGCAACGAAACCCTGCGCATTTTATAACAATTGGATAGCGATATAAATGAATGTTATAATTTCGAAAAAGTAGAAAACAATCGGTCGGTCTAATCATTAAATCGGGTAGGTCTGTGTCGATCGTGCGTCGTATTTCGCAAAGAGTCTTAAGAATACTTTATAAGTGTGAATTAAAAAAGTTGCATATATGCAAACGTATAAATATTTTTTTGCGAAGGGCTCAAAAATGTGCATACCCTGAAAACGAGGAGAGTGCCGTCGTAATCGATGTGTTAACTGTAATATGAGAATCCATTTGGATTGTTTGAGTTTCTACGGGTTACAGCCTAGCACACGAGTAGGATACTAATTAAAGGCGAAGAACGATGATACGAGTCAAATCAGGTAGTGTTCGCGGTATTATATCTCAACGCGTCGTTTAACGACATTATAGAGTATAATCTTACGAAATTTATAGGATAGCAATATGATTTCTAATTTCTTTTCTTTTTCAAGAAAATTTCTATTCCCAAATTAAATTCGTTTCAATATGGAGTATCTTGAAATTTGTTTCGTTTTATTTTGACGAAGCATGAGGACGTATTTTTACCGATCGTATTCATATCACCCCGACGGTAAGTACCCTTTTTGAATGAAGTTCTCGGAGCTCCGTACGAGGCCTATATGCATCGAGCATCACCAACGGACGATGACAAAGCAAATATTTTCTTTCTTTTTTTTTTTTTTTTTTTTGAGAGAGAGATAGCCCTTTTTTTCGCATAGCACGTCACGTCATATAAAAAACTGCCAACGATGTATGTACCGTAACGACCCACGTTATGTTTCCTTTTATTCCCAGACGAACCGACGTGGCGATATTTTTCGAACTATGTGTACAATAGACACAGCCTGCAAAAAAATGAATTAATCCTACTGCGATCGTACAGTATGCACGTATAATCCGAAGAATAGTGTCCGATCGTTGAGATACAAGAGCTTTAATATCCGAGTATTTCTACTTTAAAACGATTGGCCTATTGACAATTTTAAGCAACAGATAGTCGTGTACCCTTTTCGATGAGATAAAATCCTTCTCTCGTTACGTTTGTTCGCCGAATATTGATATTTTAACTTGTAAATTGAAATCAAATCGGAATCGATTTTCTTTAATGATCGAAATAAAAATTAATTCGAATGAAGAGAGAGGGAAAAAAAGAAGAAGAACGTCGAAATATTCGAATATAAGAATTTTTTTTTTTATCCGGAATATAGGCAAATCGACGTAGTTAAATTTTAAATATTATCGAAAAATAATAGCACGTAGCATTATGCGTACATAAATTGGGTCATGTTGGTTCGATGACGAATAATAATTTGAAATATTAAAAGTTAACGAACTTCCTTTATATCGTTCCATCGGTAAACTTTATATTTTGTGGAATATACATGAAATTTAACAAATTCGTGATTGAAAATCGTTAATTTAATTACACCGGAAAGATAAATTTTAATTAAAATTCACTCTTAACGTTACCACCACCAAAGAAAAAGTACAATAGCGTTTTTCATAAGCTAGAAATTCGATTGCGCTCATCGTGAATTAGTTAATGCAAACAAAGATATATATAAAAAAAAAAATTATGTTTCCATCAGAGAGGAAAATTTTGAAACGAAAAGTAAGAGAACATTTCCTCGAGTTTAAATCGCTCGCACGCTTTAGAAAAAAGTTAGGCACACGTGCATCTGCAGTGCAGACTGCAGTAACGTTATGTTGAATGCACATCGACCGTTCGTTCACCCCCTACTTTCTCATTACGAGAACAAAAGAAGACACTGAAAAAGAAACACAACGAGGAAACGGAATATAATACGTTTGCTTGGCGCAAAATGAAAATTGTTTTAGTACGTACGAATGAAAATGCGCGACGGCCGGATACAGTTTTCTTTTTTTTTTTTTTTGTACAAAAAGTTAATTTATGAAAAGCGAATTACATAAAAAAAAAAAAAAGAAACAAAAATAACAATAAAGGTATACCAAAGAAAGATTAAGAATGCCAATAAACGTAAACTTTTTTTTTCTAGATTAGTCGCATAAAGCCGCTAACAGATGAAACGTGAATAGCATATTGTCACCGATGACTTCTTTAAAAGTAGAGCAAAGTTCTTAGTCTACTAGCGTTATTCACTACTTATTCATGATAAAAAGTTGAGCGAAAGAAGGCAGAGAGAGAGAGAGAGAGAGAGAGAGAGAGAGAGAGAGAGAGAGAGACTTCGATAACCTCTTTCGCTTTTAATCGTCCTTATAATATGTTTAACTTCTTTTTTCTTTTTTCCTTGCTTATAATATATTATTGGAAATTAATTACGTGGACTCGAGTGCATACGATCAACGATTAATACTGCCGGATTAGAAAACATGGCGTACGACAAAAATATTTGCGCGCGCGTGCCCGCGCATGTGTATGACAAGACGGTATATATAAATATTTTGTTTAAATATCGATCTATGCATTATTTTAACTTTTTCACGATACTTCGTCGATTGAAGGATATTTTTATTGGAACGTTTTCCTTCCTATCGATAAATAGATACTCCATCTTCAAATGTCATTTTCATTCTCAATGAAAATAATCAAAGTATATTTGTTCGTACCGTATTATAATACCACACGTAAAGGGTCAACAAAGAGATGAACGCACGATACTTATTTTGCCTTAGGATGTGTTTTTATTATCATGTATCATTTGATAAAAAAAAAACGAAAAAAGAAAAAAAAGAGAAAAACCAGATGGAATCCGTGTCATTTTTAGAGACTTATACAGACGATAATTAAAATTATTAATTACGATAATTAAAATTGTACCAAGGATTTTGTTTGTTTCACATACTTGACTCGCGTTTCTTTCTTTTTTTTATTTATTTTTTTTTTTTTTAAATATCGACGTATACACATCGTTCAATAAAATTTATCGCGAACGACGGAAAAATTAATTGGCGAATCGAGAATATAAAATATAAAAATACGAAGAGAAATGTTCGTTCGTTCGATGTGAAATCGATAGATGGGTTAAGCAAAGAAAAGATCTTTCGCGTAAAAAAAAAAAAAAAAAAAAGGGAGAAAAAAGAAATATATGTACAAAAAATCGATAAAACTATCTGATCGGCGGGGTTATTCCATATTTACGTTGTAGAAGAAATTTACAAGCACGAACACCGTACACGAGTTCATAATACAATATTTCTTTTATCGATCATCCCCGACTGTAGAGACACGAAACGAAACGAAGTCGACGGTCCTCGCCAAGGTAATCCCAACACGCACGAACACATTACGAAAGATACGTATGCATGTGGATGTAATTTGATTCAGAGAAAATTCGTGGCACGTATCATGATATTTTCGAGTGAGTCATAAAGATATATGTACTCGTGACAGCGTTAAACAGGTAGTAGAAGAAGAAGAAAAAAAAAAGAAACGATAAGAAAAAGAAAAAAAAAAAAAGAAGAATATGTCGACTCATTGTAACCATAAACAGAACTACATTTCTATCGTCCCGAGAAATCAAGATCTTTGGGATAAAGTAAAATAATTGAATTAGCTAATACTCTCGGAAAGCTTCGTTTACGTCGTATCGTCTCTTTCGACGGTATAAAAGCGGTCTCTTTGATTACGTGCCTTTCAATTTACCTCTTCAAACGGAATCTCAAGAAGTTAAATAATAGATTTTTTAACGACTACTACGACCCACTAGAAACGTATCAAATCTTACCCCGGAGATTTCTCAAAGACCGGCTGCGCGTTCTCTACGTTATCGAAAATAAAAACATAAAGTTAACGAATAATTAATTATATCGACGAGCGACTATATTAAATTTTATATTTTCGATTAAAATAGAATGTATACTTTCACACGCTTCGAATGAGATTTTTAAATATGATATAATAAAATTTCGACGATTGCAGGGTCGCCCTCTTTTAAAATGAACTCTCACAATACGTAATTTATATTGTAATTCCTAAAGAGAAATTTGCGATATATATATATATATATATATATATATATATATATATATATATATATTCGAGCCACGATCCACTACTTATTCATTTATGGCCTTCGCAAAGTTATTTCGTTGAATAGGATTCTCCTACCTGCTGCTCTTGTTTCGACGTATGTACGTACGTACGTATGTATGTATGTATGTATGTATATATCTACTCGAGCTACGTTCTATAGAAGTTTTGTTTAGTGTTGACTTGGCACGAGGCTAATGTCGATATCGAAGTAGTACGATAAAATAATACAAAATATCATTACTAGAGAGTTACGCGTACAAACGTAATATATATGTGATATATATATATATATATATATATATATATATATATCAATCGTTTGAAAGAGCTCACTACGTGACATCTATTCCTATAAATGGCCGTTCTTTTAAGCGATCTCTAACGAAGACAAACTTTCACGAGCAACACGAGATCAAAGTAAACTTTAACGAATAGCTTTTCGTTATTTAAAGTAATCCTTGCTCTCGGAGACCACTCGGAATACATTTCATCGTTTAATGGACGTAAAGACTTTTTTATCTCCAAAGAATAGCCAACGAATAAATTTCATATATATATATATATATATATATATATATATATATATATATATATATATATAGTTGCATCTAATCAATGTAATCCTTTCATTGTTAAAAAAGAAAAGAGAAATTTGATTTATCGTAAGGATAAAGAGAACAAAAGCATATCAAGGGATCGAAAGTTACTTTCTTTCTCTCTCTCTTTCTTTCGGTCTGCCTGTCTGTCTGGCTATATATGTGTGTGTGTGTATGTGTTACTATTTACACGTACGAAAATATAAAGTCGCTACAGGTAGAAGAGAAGCACGACCCCATTTTGGTGTACATACGTTGCTTTCGCACACAAATCAATCAAAAAAAAAAAAAACAACCTACCGAGTTTACTCGTTGCTGCGTGTCGTGCGAACGTACGAATGTAACACAAGTTAATTCATTTCATCCTACGAATGGGTATAAAAAAATAACGCGTCTCTTTCAGTGTGATTAAACGAAGCTATCGTAAATTGAAGAATGGATACAATATTGCTATGTACCATATATATGTGTATATATATATATATATATTCTCGGAAAAATTATTATTTGGGTTTTGTGTTATCTGTTCAAAAGCTTTCTCGTGTTGATACTCGTGAATTTTTAATATGGCATATAACAAAAAAAAAGGAAAATAAAAGAACGAGAAGATACAGAACAGAAAAAAATGAAGAAAAACGAAGATGTTTATAATACAAGGTGGCACATTTTTTCTTCTTCTTTTTCTTCTTCTTTGCAGCTTATAAGGCAAATGTTGATTGAAAACGTGGTGAAACGTCGCAAAGTACATACATACATACATACATACAAATGTAGTCGATACGAACCGACGAGTTCATTGAGAAAATAAACCTAATTAATCTAAGGAACAAGTTATACGAATAACGTCTCGAAATAAGACTTCTCTCACGAACTTCGATGATTCAGAAGGGGGGAGGGGGGAAAGCGATCGACGACAACAGACTGGCGTAATAAGCATAAACAATGATAAAAAAAAAAATATTCGGACGGAGGAAAATAGACGGGTCAAAAAATGAAAAAGTTGGTCGAATGAACGAAACCGAAACTATGAACTCACCTTCGATGGTGGTCGTTTCAGGTGGATCCGGTTGGCCAAAGGCCGACCTGTCGAGAGCAATTAAAAAGCAGAAGGCGATGGCGCAGATCAGATGCATATTTAAATTCCACATCCTGACGTAGGACGGAGAGAAGATCGACATAGTCGTCGTTTCACTCGGCGACGACGGTTTACCAACGCTCGAACGTATTGTCATCTCTTTCTCCCTCCTTTTCCAACCCTCTTTTTCTTTCTACCCTTCAACGGTGAGAGAAACTTCACGCAATACTCTCTACTCTCTCTCTCTCTCTCACACACACACACACTTTCTCTTTCTCTCTCTCTCTCTCATAAATATATATATATATATATATACGAACACACACGTACACACTCACACTCACACGATACACGCACACGCACTCGTTCTCTCTCTCTCTCTCTCTCTCTCTCTCTCTCTCTCTCTCTCTCCCTTTCTCTCACACACACACTCGCTCGTTCTCTCTCTCTCTCTCTTTTTTTTGTTCTTTCAAACCCTGCGATACTTACACTCTCGCACCTGCCGCCTACGCGTTTTTCGTAATACACATCCGCGGCCGCACCTGCATGCGACGCAGGTTAAGACCGTCGTATCTACTTCCGGTATCACATCTCCGACCGATCAGAGCGCGTGCAATCGATCATGCGCATTCTTTCTAACTGACGCCGCGGAGAGCCGACTGACACTGCTCCGTACGAAAATCCTATCCCCACTTGCCGTTTTGTGCGCTACCTTTTCCCCCTTTCCGTTACGTTTACTTCTACCCTCCCTCCTACCCCCTTCTTCCCACTCACCCACCTTTTCACCGGTCAACCCTTTCTTTCTTCTTCCTCTTACACATTCGCCCCCCCTTTTCGCTTTCCTCTTTCTTCCCCCAATTCCCTCCCCTTTCGAACCGCACCAACCGGGTAAAAACAGAACGGGAGGGGGATAGAGGGAGAAAGAGATACGTCCGGGGAACGTGACAAAGACAGCTCCTTCTTTTTCTTTTTTTTTTTTTCCTCTCTTCTTCTTCTTCCTCTTCTTCCTCTTCGTCGTCTTTTTCGTCTTCTTCTTCGTCCAATCGAAGATTCAACGACAACCCGCCAGAAGGTCTCACGTGTATGATGCGCCACACTGCTCTATGCTTGAGTAGCGCGACTAGACGACGGTGAGAGTGTCGGCGTGTGACCGAGTAAGGCGCATGGAACGACCGGCCGCCACCATCACTACCACTGACGCCGAAGGTGTGGACGTCGTCGCGACGCCGGGACGCCGGGACGCCGGTGTCTTGCGCAATACAACCCTGACTCGATCGCTTTCCGTTGTTCGCTGCGACGGCCACGCTGACATGGCGTTGCTGCTGCTTCTGCTTTCTGCTTGCTGCTTGCTGCTGCTGCTGCTGCTGCTGCTGCTGCTGATGCTGCTGATGCTTTTCCTATACCTCCCCTTTCCTCTCTACGAATTTACCACCTTCCCGACCTTCGCCTCCACTTCTTCGAGCTTTTCCAAAATACCAGCGGCCTCTAACTTTTTCCATCGATTTTCTCACTCGTTTCTTCGACTATGATCGTTTACAGACCGATCGCGTTGGACCTAAATTTCTTTAAAATCCATCTACCCTTTCTATCTCTATCTTTTCTTTCTTTCTTTCTTTCTTTCTTTCTTTCTTTCTTGCGAATGCACGAGCTCAGAGCTTGTCCGAGACCTTGGCCATTTGTTTTTATATACCCTTTTGGTACTCGTCGAAAATTATTCCTTTACCCCCTCCCTATTCCTTCTACCATAGTGATAATTGATGTCCTCGTGCATGGGACGAAACGTGCTCCCGAACGTTGACTCTTATTTCGAATACGCGGACACGCATTAACCATGCAAAATTCGTTGTGCCACGTGAGAAAAGAGAAATGAATTATCTAAAGTTAAAGGGTATTGGCGAATATCGATCTTTCCAACGGTCGATTGTAATCTTACTAATGATTCAACTTGTAATGGATAGTGTCCGTTGGAAAATGTCGTGACTCGCTGTCAGCGATCTAAATCGAGCTGAGGAATATTGTCTTCGCATTACGAAAACGAGGAAACTCTTTTGGGAATTCGTTGCTGCGTAGAAGGAACGACTAGTTTTTAACGTCGTCATTCTCTCTCTCTCTCTCCCTCTCTCTCTCCCTCTCTCCTTATCTGAAGTAGGACACACTTTTACTTGCCGTTGAGATCTTACGCAATACGCAACCTCCTCGATCCTTCCAATAACGACAACCGAACAGCGAAACCCTTTTCGACGAGCAACCAACAATAAGTTCACGTTGGCCAATCCACTTCACAGCATGAAGTCCAACGAGTTTGTGCGTTAATGGCGAAAGGAATATCAAGCTAAAATCACCTTCCCCCGATCGATCGTTGTGCAATTTCAATCGAGTCGAATACCTTTGCCATACATCGTAGTCGTATCTCCAGGCTATTTTATCTTTATAGACATACGCATACACGCACACGCACACGCAGACATCTTTTTTACTGTTCTTTCCTTTTTTTTTTTTTTTTTTTAACGAGACCAAAGCAAAAACCCTCTTGACTAGTCCTCGACTATTTTCTAACGAATATCACGTTAGATCTCGTCGATGTTGAATCACCAAAAACGACATTTCGTCGATAAGTCACCCATGGGAGTTCATCTAATTTATCTTTGGCATTTGATCGATCAATTTTTACGCAACATCGTCCATTGGAAGATAATATGTCTGAATCGTTTATCGATACTGCGTGTCTACGAAAGAATTTAATGGGTCTTATGTAACTTTGTTCTTAAACGATGTTATAGGTTAAATACTGTCGACGATCGTTTTGATATTTCTTTTTATTAAAATCATTAGTGAGTTAAAGGATTGTATAAAAAAGTAAAGTTAAGGAATTGATAGAAAGTGCGGAATATATTACGATAAGTATCAATTGGATTCTAAATTTAGATTATCTTGCGTCGATACTATATCACCATAAACGTTATCACCATTTTTCTTTTCGAACTTATCGAAATACGAGAATCACTATGTGTTAAATCCTGAAAAAGAAAAAATATTGTTAATATCAATATCATTGTAATATCATTGTAAATCGCAGTATTGTAAATAACAATTGTAAATAACAATTGTAAATAACAATATATGTGTTATACTTGCATTCAATTTTTTCCTTATCTTCTTTTCTTTTCTTTTCTTTTTTTTTTTTTTTTTTTTTTTTTTCATTGAACCACACGTGCAACCAAATCCGACCAAAATATCGCGTATTCTTTTAAAACGGTACCACTGAAAAAAAAAAAAAATTAAATTAGAGACGATGGAGAAGAAAATTATGATTTTTACGTACCGATATCTATTAATATACATTTATATCTCGTTTTATTCATTTTGATTTCATCCGTGGCAAAACGTATTTCCATTGACTTCACAGACAAACGAACTATTCAATTTCTATTGAATTCAAAATGCCGAGAACTATGGTCTACCCTACTGGCTGGTGAAATAACTCGGCCGCTACCTTTCGGTCCACCGACTAAACTTTCTAAGCCCCGTAATGTAGGATGAAAATTCGCAGGATCGTTTGTAAGTTCTGCGAAGCGTAACTTTGTAAGTTACCGAAACGGTAAACGTGCGCAGCTATCTCCATTTACGATCGTTGGTGTAGTAAAATTAATTAATTTTAGTGACGAACAACGTATAATCGACGTACACATTGATACCAATTGTTGATATCAATTATCGCGTCGTTAAAAATAATTCATTAAATTATCACATAATAAATTTAATTTTCGCGTTGCTCGGCTTATATTACTATTATTATTATTATTATTATTATTATTATTATTATTATTATTATTATTATTATTATTATTATTATTATTATTATTATTATTATTATTATTATTATTATTATTATTATTATTATTATTATTATTATTATTATTATTATTATTATTATTATTATTATTAATTTCGCGAATTTTAACAACGTAGTGATAAAATGAGTTACATCGATTTAAAAATGATGCAATGTAATATAAATGTAATGAAAATTCCAAAAAAAGGAAATTAATTAAAAACCAAAAGAAAGAGAGAGAGAGAGAGAGAGAGACCACGACCTCTTGTGATCGTGTTATTGCGTTAACTCAATCTATGTATGTCGTGTTGTTGGTATGTTAATCATACGTACGAATATAGTAGACTTTCTAAACGCTTTTATAACGGGTGTTTCAACCTGCGTAATCTCGTAATATATATATATAACATTCTTTATGAATGTCGAAGGACACTGCACATTAAATGATTACAACTATAAAAATCAATGGTTATCAGATGTTTATATGAGAATTCTCTTGATTTCGTTATTGCGATTAGACAGTTTGTTAAGATCTATAACACGATGAAATATCGATGAAAATATAGACCGCGTAAGATGCTCGTTATTTTGTTCGGCTTAAAATATCGACTTCTATTAAAAAAAAAAAAAAAAAAAAAAAAAAAAAAAAAAAAAAAATGGTTAAAAGTTCCGCACTATTGACCATAATGCCCTACGCAAAATAGCTGCGATAAAATACATTTCCTACTTGAAGTTTAACATCTTTTATTTGAAACGTTCGTTTATAAAACCAATAGGACCGGGGAGATACTTGACCATATCGTTTAAAATGGGACACCCGTTATACATACATATATAACGTCATCATAAGATCTTTGACCACGCAGCAGAAGACGAAGTGAGTGGAACTAACGTCCATATCTCTCTCTCTCTCTCTCTCTATATATATAAATATATATATAGAATAATATACTTGTCGTTCTTCGAAAGAGGATTGACAAATTTAGCTTGTCTCGTGGAGTCACGAGAGTCCTTCGATTTCCTACACGTGGATAACATTATCGCAAAGAACGGAAAACACCAATCGTTCCTCTCCATTACGTCTGATCATATTCGCCATTACTACTATTTACAAGTCCCTATATATTCCAACGTTAAGTCCAGCCACTGGGTGGCTGCTACTACATAGATATTGCTACTTGCCGAGAGCCAAGAAACTTTGCACTCAGGAAACGAAGTGAATTAGTTACTCCATAGGCATAGATTAAATTCATTTTCCTTTACTTTGTAAAAAATTTTTTTGCGAATTTATAAATAACTTCGTTTCACGTTTAGTAAGTAAATCATCTTTAAAAAGAAGAAATAATAATAATAATAATAATAATAATAATAATTTGTATTTGTTTTTTGTTTTTAAACATTCTTTCTTTCTATCTTTCAAATAAAAATTAAAATTCTTACTTATAATATCGTAATATAATAAGAAGTTAACTGGAAAATCAGTGATAGAAAATGATCCATTGTTGAGAGTTAATCTGGCTTATGGTGCTCGGACTCAATCTTATTCAATCTCCGAGTTGCTTTTAATAATTAAAAAAAAAAAAAAAAAAAAAAAAAAAAAAAATACTTTGTGAAAAAAAAATCACATACGAAGGAGAACGTAATCCCATGAGCTATAGAGAGATCTTACGTAACAAAATTTTCGTTAATTAACGAGAAATCTTGTAATTCTTCTTTCGGTGTATTCTAGTAAACCGTTTAATTCGAGAGTCGATTTCTTCGTTAGTTTCATTTCGTCGTACAGCCAAGATTCTTAGTATTATTTTTCATTGAACGAAGGAAAAATGTTCGTCGAAGATACTCACGTAAAGTAAACCTGGCCTCGACTATTTGGCGGTGCATTCCAAATAAGAGTAGCCTGTTGTTTTTCACGTGGATCCGCGTGCGTTACGGCACTGCATTCAGGATGGGTGTTTGTATTTGGTGTTTGTGCCCAAGAACCAATCCACGTATTTGTATTGGAATCACGTGCTTGTAAGAAAAATCCTTTGAAGGATGAACCACTGATGGTTACTGAAATCAAAGTGTAATTGAATGAAAGTATGACGAAATTATCGTATATCTTACATTTCCGTGTCATTAGAGTACAGATATACGTACAACTATGATGTCATCCGTATGGAAAAGATTAAGTGATAAAAATATTCCTAGTGAGATACAATACAATAGTAGGTTGAAAAGTGTAAGATCGACTGACTTTCGGCACGAAGGGAGGAAGTGTCAATGTTGCATGTCTCTCTCTCTCTCTCTCTCTCTCTCTCTCTCTCTCTCTCTCTCTCTCACGTATACATATTAACGTTACTTGCCATCGTTCCTTAAAATCGATTAGCGAGCTCGCTAATGCAAGTAGTTAAAAGCACAATGGAACGAAAATAACGTTCGCTGTATCTTCCCTTTCTCTAAAGTATTCTTCTCATAAAGTAAATTTGAGAAACTCTCATCTCTTTTACAATAAAACGCGCTTCTCTAATCTCTGCGTGTAACTTCGTACGTCATTTTAAATATTCCTTATCGCAGTATAGACGCAAAGATTTATTTCGAAAAAAAGTGACTGATTTATCATAAATATCCGTTTTTATATCGCACGTTATGATCAATATATATATAATGCAACGCGCTATGGTTCGAGATTAGCCGTGAAAAAAATTTTCTTAATTTCCTTCATGATTAAAAAATTGCACGAGAATCATTGATGTAACGTTCGTTACATACCGGTAATTTGCGATCCTGGAACGTATTCCGATGACGAGGCTATCAACGTATAAGGATTTTTATCCAATGGTTGACTACGTGCATCCCCGTGATAGGGTTGATTCGGTCGTGGTTTGACACATGCATCTACTGGTGCACCATCGGGAAAACCGGAAACGGGAATCGAAAAGAGGGCGATCATTGGTATCGTGAATATAAGATTCCTAAACCAACTCATCTTTGATGAAGATCCTTGTGGCCTTTGCAAACAATTCAGATTTATTAGATATCGAAAGTAGATGTGATCCTTTTTTTTTTCTTTTTTTTTTTTTTTTTTTTTTTTTGTATTAATAATTCGAACTTATAGACGAATGGAATGAAACATTAAAAGAAGCTCGTTTAACTTCAACCGATTTAAAATGATCGTCGTTGATTAGACGCTTACTTTTGAATTAGTTTTAAGTCGGAATGGAAAAACTCGCTTTCACTTGATTTCGTTGGTTCTCCTCGGAGAGGTGCACGAAAGAAACTGCAATAGCCGATCTCTTGCGAGTAAGTCAAATGTCACTGGAATCCCACCATTCATCGGCAAAGGTGGTCTCAATCCGCTTTTGCGAATTGTTACTTTCACTCGACCCTTCCTCGCTGCTGTAACATGATCTCATCGTCTTACTTCATTTTTTCTTTGTTTTTTTTTTTTTTTTTTTTTTTTTTTTTTTTTTTTTTTTTTTTTTTTTTTTTTTACTAAAACGCATTAAAACGTTACCTTTTTTTCGTAAATATTAATTATATCTACTTATATTCGTTTTGATCATCTCTTGTAAATAATTATTTTCTGGAATACAAAACAAAAATTGTTCGATAACCAAACGACGATCCGTTTCATTAACATAGACAAAATTAATTTGTTAAAATTGAATCGAAATTTTTAGCATATTTATTTCGTAATATTATAATGTTCTTCGGTTAAATAAATATATATTTTTGCAACGGCTCTAATTGTTACACACACACACACACACACACACACACACACACACACACACGCGCGCGCGCACACACACGCGCGCGCGCACACACACACACACACACACACACACACACACACACACATGTATACAGCGCATTCGAGCAGAGAATTGTTCGATAATCAAACGACGATACGTTTCATTAACATAGAAAAAATTAATTTGTTAAAATTGAATCGAAAATTTTAGCATATATATTTCGTGATATGTTCTTCGGTTAAATATATATATATATATATATATATATATATATATATATATATATATATATATATATATATATTTGCAACGATTCGAATTGTTACATACATACATACATATATACATACACATATATATATATATATATATATATATATATATATATATATATATATATATATATATACATATGTATACAGCGCATTCGAGCAGAGAATTCTCTAATCGCAAAAGCTAATTTGACCCTTTCACTGTTGAATGCCACGCTCGCCGTGTTGTATATTTATATTTACATACCAATCGTCATACAATTTGCTTGATGTTTGATTGTCACACCATGTTATTGACACACATAGATGCCTTTTCAATAAATCAATCTTGTGTCATATAACACAATATCCTTTTACAGAGATATTAACATAACATGTAAAAAAGTTTCAAAGAAAAGGATTTTATCCGATAAAGAAATATAATGCTTTTATTTTTGATAATAAAGAACAATACAATGAAACTGTGACAATGAACTAGATACGGAACTGTCAATATTCTATTTTTATTATAACATTTAATCTAATATTACAAATACAATGGTACAACTTAATTACATATTATATTGTGGTCCTCTTGCAATTTTTCATTTATTTTATACCATTTTTAAGATTGTGTGTATGTGCGTGACAAATAATTTAAAAGAAAATAATTACAAAGTATATTATAAACACACGTACGCGCGCACACGCACACACACGTAAAGAAAAGCTAAATCTTATTGTATAAAATGACAGACTGCAATTATAAGTGATATGATCTTTAATAATTTTACATAGTAACTTTTAATAATTTTACATTAATCTTAAATCATTCTGTGTAACATTACATTATCGCATTTTTCTTGTCTATCGTTGTAAATTATATTTAAATAATATTTTATATATAAATATTAACAAAGTTATACAAATATACTAAGTTTAATATAAGTACCTGTGTTTATATAAGCGACATAAGAGCATTATTTATATGTACATATTTCTCATTGAACTCAATACAAGTATAAAATAGATAGCGATAGCAAAAATATCACAGACTTAAAATCGGTGTACAATATATAATATATAAAAGTATAAATAAAAGGGGCTTAACTAGGCTGATGTAAATTAGAATTACCATTACGTTAACATTTGTTCGTTTTTTCAGATTAATGATCCAAACCTATTTAATTCCTACATGGAAAATTCATATCCCTGAGAACAGTGTTTAAGAGGTCACTGAAAATATATCTTATTTTTTATTGTCATAGGAATTTGGAGATCATGCATGATAATTCCTACGCATGACTAAATTAAAAATACGATGAAAGGCATGTTAATTAAATATAGTTTTGTATATACATAAATAAAATTACTATGACTTTTCATATCACCATAAATTTTCATCATTTATAATCTATTAAAATATAAATAATAATTTACTATCTATACCAGATTCATTCAGAAATTGTTCAGAAAAAAAAATGAGTTATTTCATATTTTATGCAATATACTTATATCAAGAACAAAGTCTTGATATAAACGCATACGGAGCATTCATGTATCCAATTTTTGTTAAAATGATATTAATGATCGATGCATATTCATTTATCAAACTAAAAACATGGCACACCACTGAAAATATAATACTGTACATCTATCGTGTAATCGCGAAAGGTAGTATCTCTAAGACGAATTTTGAGTTAATTATGAAAAATAATAATGCCTTTAAAATTTTTGACGCGTTGTTTATACACTTGTTAAAAAAATCATATGACAATACTTTTATAGTTACATACAACGAAAGAAAACGGTAACGTTAAGAATACTACCTTTATTCCTTTTATCGGTACATACTGCTTTTCTTCGTCGTAGACTATCCTGAGAACGTAAAAGCAGTATTTAATTTGCCCTAATAACATTTCACAGAATTTTTTTCTTACCGCTTTTCTCTGTAACATGTGATTGAACTTTACAAGATGAATAAATAAATCCTAATGTCAAAAAATCGCAGATATCGCCTTTTTTTAATTAAACGGTAGATATAGCATTACTTATTTTCTATTTTTTGCTATACACCCAAATGCATCATCATATTAAAATAAACTTTTAATCAGACTTAGATGATTTAGAAGAATATTGATTGTTTCCTATGATTTCAATTGCACAGGGTCGTGGAAACCATCCTCGTATTCGTTTTATGGGAACATCGTTTACAGTCTCTTGCTCCTTTTCTCCGAATAACCAATATCTGTAATAATTAATGTGCAAATTCTTCTGATTTGAAATAATTATATCAATGAAAAATTCAATGTTAAAATATTTCGACTCAAATAATAAAACAATACCTTCGCCAACGAGTGACAATCACAATATCCCCTACGTTTAATTTAATTCTTGTTTCGTCTGTATAAGGAGGGTAACACAATACACCACAACCATATCGAATTGGTACCCATGAACCAGAGGAAGGTTCTATTATTCTGTATTTACGCGCCCTTTTCCGTTTATCCACTTTTTGTGCTAATTGCTCTTTCTATAATATAAAATGTTTATATTCTACAGATATAAGAAATAAGTAAAACTAACTAAAACTAAAATTATATTTTACCGTTAATGTGAACTGATCACAATTATCAATCACAGGCCAATGTATACCATCACCTACGGGAGAACAATTCCATGTAAGAACTTGTCTCATATTAAATAGCCATCCCATTGAATATGGATAGATGAATTTATCATCAGTACCATATCTACGATAACGTGCTTTTTCTAATATCCAATCCTCTATTTCTGTTTTGTTTTTTAGAATAGCCATCATCTAGTAAAAATATAAATAGTATAAATATAATGAACTATCAATTTATTATTTAAAATTTAATCACATACTTGAAAGAACAGTAACATTCCTACGGTAAAAACCACACCGATTGATAAACCAATAGTGAAAACAACTAAAACCAAAGTGAAAAAAGAGGGCGGCGGAAAGGATATAGGTTTGTATGATAATACAGTTGCAACCCAAGAAATTAATGTAAAGGTGGAAATGCAACAACCACCAACTGCACTTGCTAGAAATGCTGTAAAATGTCCATGGTTATGATGACCAACACAGTTGTTTATCCATGGACAATGGTGATCCATTTTCAGGACACAACGATTACCTAAAAAAATGATCGAAGACAAATTGTAGTCGTATGCCAAATAATTCTTTCTCTTATCGATAAGTAAAAATTTACATTTCCTGCAATGATGAGACCTTGGCGCTTTATATCCTTCACAAAAGGTACAATACTGCAAAAATTGAGTATCTGTCGCTTTTTCCTAATAAAATCAAAATTCGCTATTTATTACAAATGAACCTAAATTGAACTTTTTAATCACTATAAAATAATATTACCGGCATCCATTTTAATGGTAAAAAACCAGGACCCTCAGAAATTGCGCTGACGAAATGAAAAAGTGTACATCCACTAAGGACAAAAAATAAACAAAAATTTATTGTTGCCCAAAAACTTTCTTCTGGTGGCCACCATTGTCTACTACAATGTATCGTCATCATTGTGATAATTTTTATTATTCCTAAAAAGAAATATGATATCTTTAATAATTTTTTATGAGAACATTTTAAATATCCCGCGAAAAGATATGTTTGGAACAAAATGGGTGGAGCCTATTATTTTGGTCATCGCAACGAATACCACCAATTATTCAGCATATAAAATGGTCCAGTAACTATATAAATCTATATTACTTTGTATCTGTTAAGTATTCTTCTAATTATCATATAGTCATAAAAGAAACTTCATTTAAAAAAATTATCAACGATAGCAGACGTACCTAAAGCAGTTAGTGGTCCCCAATGACATATTCTTTTCAACGGGCCGGTACACATATTGTTATAATATCATACAAATCGAGTTCGAGATTCTTCGTAACTGCATATAATCCGCCAAAATACGTTATCGAATAAAAATATTGGCAAAACGAAGCTATCAAATCTCACAAATGATCTCAAAACAACGTATTCCAATTTAATTTATGATCCATGAGGTTGGCAGTACCAAGCTGAACAACTTCACATCATTATAACGAATCATAGAAAATGGGACTAAATTCAAAATAGTAATTCCAACGTTCGTAAGAAATAAATATATTTATTATTCAACAAATATATATTATTTAAATAAAAAATAAGAAATCATATTTTTGTTTTCATTAAAAAGCTTGCTCTATAATATTTTACTTCGTTTAGATTTCTTCAACAAAAAGACAAGAGTAAGTGACATATTTTATTAGTCTACAATGTAGACAAATTGATTGACTATTAGCGATATCCAGTCGTAAGCTTCGCTTGTACTAAAATCAGGTTTTGTTTAAATGTTCAATTGTTACATTACAATGGAATTAATTGTATCCATGGACACAAGATGTACAATTACTATATCAAAATATAATTTGTTCATAAGTACTGTACACCGATACCAAATTGAAACTGTCGCAATACATCGCTCCTAACGAATAATAAAGGCATCGTTACATTTAATTCTACCCTTGCAACACTTCCAAGCTCCATCGCAATACCTCCTCCGACAGAACAACGAACATTATCTGTGAATATCTTCATATTTTCTTTATAATTATTAGCTAAAAATAAGAAGCGAAAGATCAAAAAATGTTAAATACTTTATTAATAAATAATGAGAATCATAGATATCAATTGGTTGTTTCAAATCTTACCAAGTTTGGCAGTAAAATTAGAAAGATTACCACCGTTGACAAAACCATGTAGTTTGAATAGATCACCAAAACCATTACGACCTGGCCTGAATGGAAGAGGTGTATAAACATGTAAAGCAGCTGCCCAATATACGTCACCGCCTACAGCATTACCTTCATTACGAGGGCCGCAACCTCTAATGTCAAAACCCCTAACATTTAAGGGACCACCCAAGAAAAAGTGGTCAATAATACTTATTTTCATATCATTGTTAATACTTCTTAATAATCCTGCTTGAGCAGCCAGTTGGAACGTCTACATTAAATAAATATATTATGTTGAAACACAAATACATAAGTAAGCAAAACATACATTAGTAAAGGCATCTTAAACAGAAAGAAATTGTGCATATAATCAATTACAATATATAAACATACTAACAAGGTATTTATGTGGTGACCAATTGCTCTGCATCAAAAGTTCATTTTTTATAAATCCAATATCTCCACCTAAACCTGCAACTTCGCTTGAAAATTGGATAAGACTTCCTCTAGTTGGAAATATTTTAGCATCTCTTTTATCAAGTGAACAAATATGTCTTAAAGCAGATTTTAAGCTCGGACCACATTGTTCACGAACACTGAATGATGCCTGCCTAGAGCAACTAACTTGTCTGAATGATGCTTCATATTGGAAATTGTGTTTTAGTGTATTTATTGCTCCAGAATTGCAAGCTATATCTAGTAAAAGGCCATTATCCCTCTCTGTATATCCAGACCATGGAAAATCACTTGATGTGCTGTATAAGCTACCTGTTAATCTAACATTTGTTTAACTCATTAAAATCTAGTAACCTTTCATATACCATACGTGAAAAATAACTGCTTCACTATATTTACATTGTATGCAACCAGTCATCCATAAGTGGTTTAATGGCTGAGATATTTATATTAGTCGAGCTCTTATTGCCATATGCATATTCTACTTGAACTTTTTCTCCTCTTCCAAAGATATTAGGTGCTTTTGCTCCAATGATAACTGATCCTTCGTTATTACCAACCATCGTGTTTACTGATCCCATTAAACGTTTCATTTCTCGGACAGTGAAAGTAACCTAATTAGTTTAGTAATGTTTAGATTTATATACACACACAAATGTATACATATACACTACCAGACAAAAACATAAACACACGTGTGCTATCTTTAATTTTACATCTTATTATGATAATGGTAGTGCGAAAACTCTGAATGTCATATGAAGACGTCCTTCCCCAAATATGTAAACATAGCTTCGATTAATATTACTTTAATGAATTTTCTTAGTAAAAATATAAATAGACAAATAGACAGAGATAAAATGATAGCACACTTGAAATATAATTACATTTTGTTCGGTATCTCACGAAATTTTGGACAAATATCACATTCAATTAGTGCTCAGTGCTTTCTAAAATTTGTGTTTTCATAATGGGTCGTGATAAAAGTTTGAGTACTAGTGAAATATCTACAATTCTCACATTAAGAAGACAGAAATTAACGATTACGAATATAGCTAAGGAAATTAGCCGAAGTCTTAAAGTTGTTTATAATTTATTAAAAGATGTAAAAACCTATGGCAAAAAGAGACGAAAAAGATGAGAAATTAGAGATAACACGCATGTGCTATCTTTCTGTCTGGGAGTTTATATGCATATCTAAATACTCTTTTTTAGTACATTCATATGTATTTTTACACCCAAATGTTATGTTGTAAAGTCTATTGTAATTATACTTTAAATGAAATTTCAATCTGAGAAATTACTTATTCTTTGTTGAATTAGTGTAATTATATAGACCCACTTCTACACCTTCTGGGGTAGCATTAGGACCTTCACTTATATCAATAAAGATTCCAATATTCTTAAAGCATCCTAAAGCCTCCAATTTCCCTCGTACTTTATGAGCACGCACAATAACTTCTTGAAAATCATGAGCTTTAAAAAGTTCTGTAACTTGTGATTTTATTATATCATCCTTTGTACGACCAAGTCCATCAATATGTATTTTATCAACACGTGCCTATTAAAATAAGATAAAACAGTAATTTTAAAATACGGCAATTGAATAATGATAATGATAACTCACTTTTATTGTTTGTAGATGAACCACTCGTGTCTGTACATTTTGATGTTTTTCAAAGTCCTGTTCTTTATTATAATCTGACTGAAATAAAAAATGTTACAATAAAATATTTTTTTTAATAAAAATGTTTCAATTAAAATTAAATTATTTTGAGAAAAAACAAGATTTAGATTTTATTTAAAATGATATAAAAAATAATTCAAAAAATATTATTACATCTTGTAATACGTTTTGTTTTTTATGCATCATTTTACTCGTGAAATGTTGATCCATATCTTTTGGAGTACCCTGATCCTAAAAGATTAATATAGCGTTATGAAGCGATGTTATAAATGACTTGTGAGTCGTCATATCTTAATTTAGAATAAGATTTTCTTATAAAAACAAATTTACTTATATATGCATTTATATATATATTTGAAATTTTATATGATTTCTACATTATACATCGATAATATATGAAAATTATTAACTGAGTGTTATAAATAAACACCACGCGTAAACCAACAATTTATCTTTGAGGTTATGTGATGTTCAGATTAACACGTTAGATGTACCTTAGCATAAACTGTTCCCATTTTTGTTTTTATTCACAACTTGGTTAAGGAAGTCACGATTAATAAAAATGAAAATTTTATAGACGTTTTTGTAAATAACGGTATTTATAAAAACACGTCTCTAATTTTTTTTTAATTAAGCACAGAACAAACGAAAGTTCGTGCAGGGAACTTTAATTTTTCATATAAAAGATTGCCTACAACTTTAATTTGTATCTACACGGTACGGTGGCGCAATGACAAGTTGGTACCCTGTAGAAGAAATATTCAAGAGAAATTTAGGTTATAAATGATATATAACAACTTTAGAGTATATATTGCAGGAGTGTAGCCAGAGGGCGATGCAACTTTCTGCTTGTACTTAAGCAAATCTAGCAATTTATAAACTTTTTTATTTTTTATTAAAATATTAGCGAATTATCCGTAACACATAAAAGTTTTGAAAAAGCTTCCTTTCCTTTGAAAAATCTCGTATCAAAATATCGTGTTTTTTCGACACCACTAATTCGAGCATAAAAATAAAGCTTCTTTAAAAAATTCGAAAAAGCTATGTCTTCGCTTAAAATTTCATCTTTAAAATAAAATCTTGTTCATCGAAATTGTTCAAAAATTACGGATTCGCTGTTGGCATAAACGCTATTTTCGACATTGTCGAAATGTTTTGTGGCAATTTGGCGGCAAAAGGAAAAAAGCTATCCTCATCACTGATTCTCATATAAACGCTAGATTGGTGCGTGCGTGGTTGTTTCCGTAAAATAGACTATTGTTTTTTAGTTTGCATTCTCCGAGGTCGTATATAACAAAAATAAACGAACGTTTAACTAATTTCGATCTTTATCGATCCAGTCTGATCTGGTGAGTCTTCTTTTGCGTTTCAACGAGTACACGTCGGAATCTCTGTTTCTAATCGTCTTAAAGATTAAATAATTCATTGTTTTGGTAATTTTATGATTGTGTAAACATTTCTAATTTTTCTTTCGGGGAAGGGGGCCCTTGGGCGGGACACTTTCAGTAGAAAGAAATCGGGCTCGATTTGGTTACTACAATTTTGCTCGGATAGAACGATCCTCAAAATGTCCACCCTAAGTTTTCAGTTCCTTAGTTTAACCCCGCTCGATTTCTCGTCAAAGGATTGATTTCTCATCGAGGGACTAATTTCTCGTCGTGGGCTCATTGTATGTATCATCGATGGGATCGATTCATCGGCGAAGATCCGGTAAATCAGCATGGGTTCGATTTATCATCGATAGTTTATCATCGAGAGATTTAGATTTTTACATAGGAGTTTCGGAATCTTTATGCATTAAATGATATTGTTAGGTTATGCGTAGAAGGGTTATAAACCAACAAGCTTTTATACATTGATATATAATACGCGGCATAGTGGGAAGTATAGTTATCCTATTGCGCTTATAGTTCATATTTTAGCCGTACCTATCGCTGAAGTCGCATACTCTACAAGCGTATTATTATTATATTTGATTCCTCAGTATTTATTATTTATTTTTTTTTATTTATTCGATCTCTATAATATTCTTGTTTTATATTAAATAAATTGAATATTAACAGATTTTCAAATTTTACAAAAATTCGAACTTCTAATTATAAATAATTAAACTTTTCTTTATCATTAAATTTATTAATCATTAGAACTTTACCACCCTTCTTAACTTTCCTAATGAAAATTAATTCTATAAAAATTATAATTGATTTCTGTTTTATCTTCTTTATCTTTATCATTAATCTCAATTTTTACTTTAATTTTTTATTATTAAAATTAATACATTTAATATAATTAAAACTAAATTTTATACCACAAGTTTTTTAAATTAAAAATTCAACTTTTTCTCATTAATAGTATCTAGAGTAATAACTATCTTTCTTAGATAGATAGATAGATAGATATTTTATTCTTCCCCTCGGGGTTTGAAGGCGCTTTTCCGAGGAACGTACCCAAACCTCTTACAATCCTTTTACAATCTCCTCCTCACTCCCCCTAGCCTCCACACCCATGCCCATATTTACATCCACTTACATCTATCTAAATCTACCTTATAACTAACTTAAAACTATCTTACTTACTAGTCAACTTAATATAATCTATTAATCAAATAACAACTTAACCTAATTTAACAACTAATAATTTTATTGCTAAACTAAATTTACTACCCTAGAGAGAGAGAGAGCTCTAGTTCCCTGACCATGGGCTTCCGGTTCCACACACACACACAGACATTCACCTCCTTTCCGATTCACACTCCCATTCTTCCCTTCCCCCGTTCTCCCTCATCCTTTCCTCCCCTCTCTTCTTTTCCAGCTCCCTCATCCACCACTCATCTTCCCCTCCTTGCCGCAACACCTCCCTCATTTTCCCCCACCAACTCCTCCCATCCTCCTTTATCCTACATTCTCCCAACACATGCTCCCACGTTTCCTCACCCTCCCCACACATCCTACACCTCCTCTTCTCCTCCGCCTCCCAGTACCTTGCCCCTCTCATCTCATTATTCAACCTGAATCTCACCACCCTCCTCCACCTACTCTCCCCCCATCCCTTCCTCAGATACTCAGGCACCTCTTCTCCTCCCACCTCCTTATACCACCTATTATACCTCCCCCCTCTAATCCTTTCCTCTCTTTCCTCCCTCTGCAACTCCCTGTCCCTTTGTTCCCAACCATCATACACTCCCTGCCCCTCCCTTCTCCTTTCCTCCATTTTCTTTATATCATTACCCCTCTCCTCCCAGAATTTCCTTCTCTCCTCCTCCCATCCCGATAACCCCTTTCCCTCCGCTATCCTCCTCTTCATTTCCTCCCAGCATTTTCTCGCCAGTACCCCACCCCTTCCCTCCTCCAATTTCCTCTCAAAATTCACCGCCCTTCTCCCAGTCCCTATCCTAAATTTGTCCTTTTTTAGCTCCTCCCTTATCAAATAACCTGGAGTACACCAGTCTACCCCCAGTGTCCACCTTATCCACCTCTCCTGCATCGCTTCCACTTCCTTCCGCTCCCTCCCCCCCATATCTCCGCTCCATACTCCATCACCGTCCCTACCAATCTCTCATACAGCCATATCCTTCTCTCCCAATCCCCTGAAAACCTTCTTTTCCCTATTCCCCAGACCTGCCTAACCAATGCCCCCGCCTTCCTGATTCTTTCCCTCACATGCGCCTCCTGATTCCCATTCTTCTGCATTTTATACCCTAAGTATGAGAATTCCTTCGCCTCCTCGATTCTCTTTCCCTTCCATCTCCACTTCACCTCCGCCATTCTCCCCCCTCCCTTTCTGAATCTCATCACCTTCGTCTTCTCCACATTCACCTCCAGCTTTTTCTTGTCTAGGATACCCTCCATCTTCCCCAGCATGTGTACCATCCCCTCCTCGCTTTCCGCCAACAACACCATGTCGTCCGCATACGCCAGACAGAACACCTTCTCCTCCCCCAGCTTTATTCCCCCCCATCCCCCTTTCCTTAGCTTCTCCTCTACATCCGCTATAACCAGGTTGAAGAGACACGGACTCGACGGACATCCCTGTCTCATCCCCTCGCCGTCCAAAAACTCCCCTACTCTCCCCCCGCCACCCTCACCTTACTCCTCGTCTCCCTGTAAATCTCCTCTACCCTTCTCCTTAGTCCCTTCCTCACCCCCCTTCCCTCATCGCTTCAAACAGCACCTTCCTATCCACTGAGTCAAACGCCGCCTTTAGGTCCAGAAAGGTAACCACTACCCGCCCGCCCTTCCTTTCCAGCTGCCTATTCACTAAATAATTTATTACGTAAATATTGTCCATCACTCCCATTCCCTTTCCGAACCCTGTTTGACTCGGTGGTACCATCCCCTTCCTCTCTACCTCCTCTCTTAACCTTTCTGTTAACACCCCCACATATACCTTGTATATCGTCGGCATTAGCGTCACCCCTCTATACTCTTCCACCCTATCTCCCGCCCCCTTTTTCACAATTGGCGTTATAACCCCTTCCTTCCACTCCTCTGGCCACCCCTCTCCTCTCCACACTCTACCACATACCCCCCATACCCACTCTGCCACCCTCTCCCCACCATATTTCCATACTTCGCTGGGCACCCCATCCTCCCCCGCAGCTTTCCCCTCTTTCAATATACCTATCGCCCTCGTCACTTCTTCCCTACTTATCTCTGGCTCCTTATCCTCTTCCCTCCCTTCCTCGCTCCCTATTAACACTCTCCCCTCCACCCCTCCTAGCAACCTTATGAAATACTCCCTCCATTCTTTCAGCTCTATTCCTTCCTTCACCCCTTTTCCCCTTTTCCTTTCCCTGTTTACTATTCTCCATACCTCTTTTTCTGTCCTCGCCTCTTGCGCCTCCTTCATCCATCTCTCGTTCTCCCTTTCCTTCTTTTCCCTGCATATCCGCTTGTACTCCGCTCTCGCTTCCCTGTAACCTTCCCCTCCCTCCCCTCCCTTTCTCCACTTCCTCAACCTTCTCCTTGCCTCTCTCCTCTTCTCTTCACATTCTTCATCACACCAGCCTTTCCTTTCCTTTCCCTTACTCTCCTTTGCCCCCTCTCTTAACTGCGTCCCTATCTGCCTTACTTTCCTCCCCAATTCTTCCTCCACTCCCCTATCCCCACTACCTTCCCACTCTATTCTTTCTCTAATCCTTTCCCCACCTCTCTCCGACCATTTCGCAATCTTCTCTCCCCCCTTTATCCATTCTGCTTTTCCTGTTCTCTTTCCCATTCCATCCAGCGACACTACCAGTGGATGATGGTCGGACTCCACGCTCTCCCCCACCTCCATCCTTACCACCCTTTTCCTAACCCTCACCTCCCCTATTATGTAATCTATCACTGACTGCCCTCTCCCACCGGTATACGTGAACTCCCCTTCCCTATCCCCTTCTATATCCCCATTCAGAATGCTCCATCCCACTTTTTCACTTCCCTCCACCAACTTTCTCCCCTCCCCATTAACCTTACCATCTTTTGACCTTCTTCCCCCCTCCCCCTCCCCACCTTCCTCCACCTAGTGCCCCTGTCCTTGCATTAAAGTCCCTCCCTATCAGCGTCCATTGTTCTTCCTTCCGTTCCTCCATCCACTCCTTCAAGACTTCCAGCTTTCTCTCTGTATCTCCCTTCACATATACCCCCACTATTCTCCACTTCTCTTCGCCCCTCCTTACCTCTACTGCCAACACCCCTTCTTCTCTTTCCTCTGCCACCGACATCACCGTCACATCACTCTCCTCTTTGACCCCTATCAGAATCCCTCCCATTGGTCTCCCCTTTCTATTCTTTCTCTTCGCCAGCTGTTTCTCCCACCTATAACCCTTCGGCAACCTTCCTCTCACTCTGTCCCATCCCCTCTCGTCCACCCACGTTTCTACCAACACTATCACTTCCCACTTCCTTATTTCCTCCCAGAACTTGATCCCCTTGTTTCTTATCCCCGCCACGTTCCAGAATCCTGCTTTCCATCTTCCTTCCCGTTCTCCTGCCTTCCTACTTACCCGCGCCTCACCCTCCTCCACTCCCCTCACCTTAACCTTCCCCTTTCCCTCACCCTTTGCCTCCTCCCCTCTTTTCCTTTCTCCTTTTCCCCATCCCCCTCTATCCTCTCTCCCTTCCCCCCACCCGTATACCTTCCCCCTTTCCCGTCGCTTCCTTCCTTGTCACCCCCTTTCAATCCTTTAGCCTCCCTTCCTCCTCGTCCCACCTCCACCACTTACCGTCTATCCTTATCTTCCCATATCCAATCCACACCCTACTTCCCCTCCTTCTTTCCTCATCCGCAATTCTTTCTAACCTCCACTTCATCCTCCTCTCCTCCCACGTCAGATCATCTTCTATTCTTACCTCCCTCCCCCAAAGACCTCTCCTTTTTTGCATTACCTGCCTTTTCTGCTCCCTGCTCCCCAGTCTCGCTACCACTATCCCCTCTCCCCCCCTCCCCTTTCTTCCTACCTTCCTAACCCATTCTATTGACGCTTCCACCCCAATATCCTTCATCACCCCCCTTACCTTCTCTCCCAGCTCCCCTTCACCACCCTCTAAATTTCGTATTACTATATTATTCCTCCTCTCCTCCCTTTCCTTCATCTCCAACTTTCTCCCTATACTGTTTATCTTCTCCGCTACCTCTCCTTCCTGCCCTTTGCGACCCTTCTCCTCCTTTCCCCCGTCCACACCACTCCCCTTACTTTCATCCCCTCTTCCCCCTTCCCTATTACTTTCCCTTTTTTCCAGCCTCTCTATCCTCTCCACCATTCTCCTCTTCTCCTCTCTCCATTCCCTCCGTTCCTCCATCATTTCCAACCTCAACTTTTCCATTTCCTTCTCAAATCTTTCCCTCACCTTTCTTAATTCTTCCTTCATTATCATGTCCCATCCCTCTATCTCTTGTTCCTCTCCTTCCTCCCGCGACCTCCCTACTTTCCTACTCCTTTTCAAGACCCCTCTCTCGCCCCTTTCCATTTCTACCTCTCCCTGCCCCTTCCTCTTCCTTTTTAAAAACTCATCCAAGCATCCCGTGCTACCTCTCCTCTCTTTCTTTAGCTCCTCCACCTTTCTTGGTCTTCCCACCTTCCTTTTTCCCTCCTCAGGCCCACTTTTTCCTTCTGTACCTAATCTCTCCCCACACTCTACCGCCATCCCTACCCCATCCTTCTCCTCCATATTCCTCCCGTCTTGCCTCCTTTCCCGACTACGTAACCGATCGCGCTTTTCCTCTGCCCTTTGCGACCACAGCGCCACTCCTTTCCCGCCTCCACACTCGATAGCTCTCTTCAATTGTCTGTAGACTCCTTCCTCCCCCTGCCCTCACCCAGCCGATTATCTTCTCTAAACCTAACCTCTTTAATCTTTTCCCGTCTATTTCCCACTAACAACCACTTCCCGCCGCTCTCCCTTATACACCACTACACCGCCCCTATTCCCTCACCCTCACTACAACGATTCCCTAGTTCCACTCTCCTCTTTTACCTCCTTTTTCCCCAAAATTCAATAACTATCTTTCTTATTTATAATATTTTTTTTTTATAAATTAATAACAAACAAGATTTTATGATAACTTGAGCATTTAACCTTCAAAGTTAAAAATATAAATAATAATTTTGTAAATCTTAAAATTTATACATATAAATTATCTTTAAATTTGCAATTTAATATATATTTTTTTTTTTAACTATTAAAACATTTTGACAAAATGAATGGTAAAAAGTATTAATCGATTTAATCAATTTGGTTGGTACTATTTAATATTGATTTAATACTTTTACATTATTTAACGCTTAGCCGACCGCGCGCGCGCGCGCGCGCGCCACATCGAACTGTACGATTTCCACCGCGCTCGGGCAAGCCGGGGTATCGCGCATTTATTGTACGATATAAATGGATAAAAGATAAATATGATTAATACGAAAATTAGCGAAAGCGCGAAAAAAAGAAACAATATTGGAAATCTTACTTTATAGAAATGCGTGGAAACGAATTAATGTTTTGATTTTTATGAAAATAATATATAATATATTATTGTTTTTCACAAAATAATCGACAAAATCTTGATTTTAGTCACAAATTTATACACCTTATAGAAATTCGTTCACAGAATTCTGATTTATCCTATCTATTTATTTGTGCAAATATTATTAGCAATATAATGTGATAGTACTTTAATGTTTAATCGGAATTTGATTGGAAAGATTTTTAAAATACATTGAAATACGCAGCCATTCGATCGGTACTACTTAATATATCGCAAGTAATACGGTACGTATAATGATAACAGTCTGTCAAAAATTTGTTTCAGTTGATATTCGATATAGCCAATTTCCGTGAGTTCAAAACTTAAGTTTAAGAGAAAGTAATTAAAAAATTTTTTTTTTATCTTCAACGAGTGTTCCTAGCCGTGTAATGTTTAAGTGAATTTACTATTGTTTAAATATTAGTTTGTTTAATACTTTTGCATTGTTTAAATAAATGTAAACTTATCGAAAGTATTAATGTTTAAGTTGTCTCTGTTCGAAACTGTTTCGATAAGAGTCAAGGTCAGTGAAAAGTTTGTTTCTGTTGACGTAAACATGCTACGACTGCGCATTCAAATTTTAACTCTATTAATTTGATTGTATTTATATTTAACGTGTATTTCGGACTGTAAAATGTTTAAATAAATATGCATTTGTTTAAATATTAGTTAATTATACTTCGCGCACGTTTTAAATCGTTTAAATAATTCTAAATTTTTAATTATAAATTAAGTATGATTTATTTAAGTTGACTCGTTTGGAAAGACACTGTATCGATCTTTATTCGTTGAAATCCGAAAAAAAACTGGTTCGATAACGGTCAAAATCAGTAAAAAGTTCCTCTTTGTTTACGTAAGCAAGCAACAATCGCGCGTTTAAATTTTAACTTTATTTAATATTTATATATTGTTTAAGCGAATTTACTTTTGTTGAAATATTGACTTATTATTATTTGTACATAAATTATTCTCAACAAAGTACCATTTTTTAAGACGATATTTATCAAAATAAATAAAGCTTTTTCAAAAATTCGAGAGTCCTAGATTAAATCTTCGTTTTTAAAATGAGACCATGTTCATCAAAATCGGTCAAGAATTACACCTGTTCTCATTGCTGGCGTAAATCATTATAAAATCAGGAGTGATTAACAACCTTAATAACAAATTCGTAAAACTATTATTAAATAAAAGATAGAAAAACAATCAGATAATTTTATTTTATAAATAGATAAAATATTTTTAAAATTTATAATAACTTAGATATGTATAGATATATATATATATATTTTATAGACACGTATATAAAAGCGAGTATTAAAGTTATAAGTATTAAATTCACATGCAATTAAAATTTTTATTCGACTTTATAATGCAGCTGGACCAACTCGAGATGTTGTAGATACAGGAGACACAGGACTGCCATGGACTTCTAAATCAAATTCAGAAATAGATAATGATCCTCTCATAACTCTATTCCATCTATCTGCACTTTCATTACTTAAAACATATTGTTGAGACTCTTCTGTATTCGTATGTGGTTGAGCACTTGCACGTAATGCTTCTTGGTGTATAATAATTTCGTTAGTAATGTATGCTTCACGGCGTATTCTATCTCGTAGCTTTGGACTAATATCAGGAATGCACCAACGTACAAGAATCATAACCAGGGCTACTATATTCTGAAAATAATACAAATTACTTACATGTAACATGGCATAATCAATTTTATAGTTATTATTTTTAATTTACTGTTATTAAAAATATCTGTCGTATTGTTATAAATATTTGATTAAAAAAAATTTTAATCGGTCTATTCTGTAGACTAATAAAGTTTACCTCAAAAACTACAATGAATGCTAATCTGGCTGCTAAGATATGCCAAAATGTAATGGTATACTGGTATTTATTTTTAGACCACGGTGGTTCTCTAAAATCTGGATATCTACAGATTTCCACTGTTCGTTGATTATTTATGTTCACCGGTTGAGTATTATTTTCAAAATCACTGATATTGAATTTTGCTAAAGAATATTCCAAGAAACCTTCTAAACTATAGTTATCAGAAACTGACATTAAATAAACTAAACGTGGTATAAAATTAGATGTGAAAGCTATGATGAATCCCTGAAATCAGATTATTAGAAGATTTATAGTAGATTTTCTTTACACGAGATAAGATACATTATGAAAATTCGAATACTTACATTAGTTATAACGGCTATTTTAGAAATTGAATCAAGTATTCTATACCATATACCGATATCTGTAACACGTTGTCCAACGGGTCGGCGAAACATTACTAATAACTTTTTAGCATCTAATCGCATTTCAAGAACATTATTTAATAAAGCAAAAAATGGTGCCAACGGAAAGGCAGCAACAAAAATAGTAACAAATCCATATTGCAATACTGAAATGAAATATTTTTAAATAATAGAATTAGAAAAAGTTTTATCAAATGACAAATTTGTAACTCGTGTTATGAATTCATTAAGATAATACAATTGATTATATCTATATTACCCATCTCCAAATATTCTGGAAATAAACTTCTAGGTCCAAATTGTACTAATTTATAATCTTTAATCCACTGAGGGTCTTTCTTAAAAGCATTTTTTTCTTCTTTCGTGACTTTTTGAGCACCGACATGAACTTTTAAAGTGTTCAACCATTTAAAAAATAGTGGATATAACATTTCTAAGATTGTATTCATTGCTTGTTTTCCAATCATGATAATACTAAGTTGAATACATAATTCCATAAGACAACCACCAGGACCACATTCTTCTTGTCGAAAATGAAAGAAACGATTATAATTTCCCGGGTATCCAACAAATTTTCCTTTGAAAAATGCGATATAGAATATTGAAGCATAATAATTTACAAATTCGAGCAAATATATTTTTAAAGTCAAACTGTCATCAAACTCAGTTTGTGTACGAAGGAGCTCGATCTAAAATAATAAATGTTATTATTAACAAATGTATTAAAAAAGAAAAGAAAAGAAAAAAAAAAAATATATATATATATTGTTTTAATACCTCTGTTAAATATTCAGCTAACCAAACATAAACCCAATTAAAAACTATAATACATCCTAAATTAATAGTAGCCGCAGTCGCAGTTGTAAATAATATAGCATAACTAGTAACCATAGGATGACCATAGAAACTTAGTGCAGTTAAAACGGACATTCTGTACAGGACTACTCCTAGTACAGCAGCCATTGCTACTGCTATCTGCAAGTGATATGATTAAATGACGGTTTGTGTTATGTACTTTCAAGTTTAAAAATATATATTAAGTAAATGTACTAGTAAAAGAATAACGGAGAAGCTAAGAATTTTGGCAGGAAGTTTCATTTTCCAATATGGAACTTTTGGTTCTTCTGCATTTGTAATAATATTGAGAGATTTCTTTTTAATATGTGCAAGTCTTGCTAAGTACAGTGGTCTAGGATGTTCTTCTTGAGCATCTAAACCTGTTATATCCCATCTATGAGTTATTTCGGCTGAATATTTCTTCCAAAGTTCCAAAAATAAAGTAGCTATAATTATGGTACTATTAATTTATTTCCATAAAAATTATTTCTGAGATAATTAAAAATTATTTTACCCCATAATGACATAAATACAGCAAAAAAGACAGTAGATGGATTGTCAAATAAGTATGTTATTCTAGCATGTAAACATGTTTCTTTGAGATCCCAATATCCACAAAAATGATCACATAATGGACACATATCAATAGTACCATTACCATTACATATGTCTTCACTAGGTTCATTAGAATATAATGTAGCACAACTGTATATAAAACAAAGGAGTCCAACTATACTAGCTGGTATTAACATGTGCGTATAAAATCCCAACCAAGCAAAATACAATCCGATTTTGACTCCAAAATATTCTTTTACATAGTCCAATGGTTGATAATGGAGACATTTTTTTACACTAGCCCATTCAGTGTACAAGAGATATCGCATAGAATCCACAGTATGAAGGTTACCCTATGAATAATAAATAATTTCCTTAAAATAAAAATATTTAAAAAACGTATATTTTATAAAATTTATCATACGTACAAAGAAACATTTAAAATTGTTATAATATTTCTTCTTAAATCTGATTACTGCTTATAAGCAAATACCATCCATGGTAATAGCTAATTTGCTGATTCTTTATGCCATATTATTTGTTAATGAAAAAACTTACTCTAGACTTAAAAATTGATCTTATTGACATTGTTATGCTGTTAGTAATGAAAAATAGAAAATACAACTTACATCATGCAGTGGATATGATGCCACATATGATCTTTCAGAAATAAGTCGTTCAATACCAAATGCAAAGTCGTCATTCTTTGTTGTAGCAAATCGTGTTCTATCCAAAATAAATTGGACTATTCTTGATCGTATTGCGGAAGTAAAAAAGTTAGGAGAATCTAAATCAAACAAGTACTCTTTGTCTCGACTATATATGGCAGTAAATGTATGCTTAATCGCTGGAAAAATAGTTGTATCAACATAATAATGCTTCATAATTCTTTTAAAGAACGAATTTACTTCATTGATTATAACATTATTATATGTTGGAGGATTTACTAGTTCGGGTATTTCTTTCATTGGAAGCCTAAGTTTTAATATTTCTGCATATCGCCTTAGGACCTCCCGAGGGGCATGAATCTTTATAAAATGCAAACCATTTGGTTCTGCTGGTTCGTATTCTAATTCTAAACCTTCTTTTTGTAGATTTGTCTCAAATACCTACAAATAACATTATATATTAGTGAAGTATATTATGTGTAACTTAATTTTAATTAAAATAATGATTCAATACCCGTCTATGTTCCACACTACGGTATGCTTTTGCTTCTCCATCAAAATCATCCCAAACCAGTACAAAATCAACAGAACGAATCTTATCTTTAAAGAATAAACTAAATCTTGTAGAACCATTGGATTGCTGTGAAGGAAATTAGAAACATTAATGTTGAATAATATCAAATAAATAATGATAAAAAAATTAGTTAAAAATATATACTGTTTTAATAAGAACATACATTCATCTCGCTACAGCTTCCATTCATAGTAGTCTCATTAGTTTCATTATCAACAGGTAATATATCATCATAATTCAAGGAACGATTGTTTTGTGCTGACGCTCGACTGTATAAACTGTTCATACTTATAGCATCTTCATATAATGTATTTCTGGGACTACAATATACAGTTTGATCTGATCCATCATTTAAATTATCTTGTAGTGAATGATAAACACTTAATGCAGGAGTATGACTTTCACATTGCTGTGTTAATTTGAGAAAAACTTCATCTTCTTCTTCCATATTTTATTTAAAAAATTGGAATGGAAATTTTCTTTTTAAGTTAAACAGCCTTTACATTATAGAAAAATAAAAATAAGCTATTTATTTTTTATTCTATTGAGTCCATTGTTTTATAAATAAAGATATACATCATATGTATATCTTATTTTAGAAAATATATACAATTATAACTATCAGCAAACAATTATTATACCCCAATTACAATTCACTTGTGCAAATATTTATAAAAAATAAATCATAATAGAATTTATAAAATAATTTACAAAGATTGTTATACTACTTTCGTTAAAACAACCATTTTGATCGTGTATGATACTTACAAAGATGATAAAAAAAAATTTTTTAATTTATATGAATTAAAATTATTAATGAATCCTCCACACTAATCATCGTTATTTTCAAATGTATACGTCTAATACACGTGCCTCATTGTTAGGGTTATGTTACAAAGCATTCGATCAGTCTTAAGTACATTTTGACAAAAAAGGTCTCATTAAATTTGTTCAGACGTCATAGATATGATCTTACACCCAATCTTTTATTGGGTATATAAGATTATTGTGGAGGGGAAAAAACCTGTCACAACGTAAGAATTTTCTACCATTTTAATTTAGATAAGATTCAATTTTTTGGCGGTAAGCATTTAGAACCATCTTCATGTTTTATAACATTAATCAGAAATAAGGAAAAATATAGAAGAATTTTTAACTGTGTATATATGTAATAATTTGTTCTCGATCTTAAGCATATAAACGTTGACACTTTAAGATTAAATTAAATATGATTATATATTTATAAAAATAAAGACATTTTTATTCTTATCGTATTGTAACCTCCTCATGTACACATATATTCATATGAATTCAAGCCATGTTAGCCATTTATTGAATATTAATTAATGAAACAAATTTGTATCGATAATAATATTAACGTTACATTTACATCTTGATCGAATCTGACAAAAAAGTAATACTACAATTAAAGATGTGGAAATGTACAGAACTCAAACGTTCTGTTAACCTATTAAATTCAATATTAAGTTCTATTATACGGTCAAAACACAATTGGATAATTTACTTGCCCAAGAATAATATTTCATGTTGTGCTGAAACCTACAGAACACTATTACCATTGAGACATAGTCATATACATATTGAACAATGCCATTGTTCTAATAAGTTTGAAAATGTTAAGATGTTTTCCACAACAATTGTATTAGCCAAAAGTAAAGATCGTGGAAAAGATAAGAAGAAAACTACTCTTAAAAAGAATATAGATCTCCATGAGATGGAAGAAGTAATAAATGTTGAAAAATTAAAATTGCAACTTGAAAAAGCAATGGATAGATTAAAAGAGAATTATATAAAAAATGTATCAGTAAGGTCTGCTGCTGGAGCGATTGAAGAATTACCAGTTACGGTTGATGGAAACCAATACTTACTTCAAGAACTTGTGCAAATTACTAGAACGTCTAAATTGGTTACATTGAATGCAAGCGCATTCCCTCAATATATTCCAAATATTATTCATGTTCTTTCTAAAAACCAAATGAATTTGAATCCACAGCAGGATGGTACCATTATATATATTCCTATTCCAAAGTAATTCTCTAAATTTTTATGTTTTATGCCATATGTTACTTCGTTTATATTTACTATTACATATCTATTTATGAATATATATATATACATATATATATATATACATATATATATATATTTATGATATACAATGTATATGTTATATGTACTTTTTTGTTTTAAAATTTACAGAGTGACGAAAGAATACAGAGAGAATTTGTCGAAGAGTGCAAAGTCTTTTTTTATCAAATGTCGAGACGATATCAAGGACATACGTACTCAGTATATTAAAAAAGTTAAAAATGTAGATAAATTGCCACAAGATGCAAGCTTAAGAGTCCAAGGGTACATAGAAGTTTTTACAAATCAATATATTCAACAAGCTGAAAAAATTCTAGAAACAAAACAAAAAGAATTAATGGGTGATTAAAAGTAATCCAATAGAGTTACATCAATAATAAAGTTAGGTATATGTTCATCATTTCTTACTTATTGTGTTTCTAGTGAGATTATATATAAATGTTACAGTTATATTAGAACTTTTTATATAAAATAAAATACTTTTGTATTATACAATGATTTCATTTTAAAACTTTCCACCCTAAATAACTCTTGATTTTGAAAAAATACATCAATTTAGATAATGAAAGGAAGTTTACAACCAATATTGATATAATTTTATGTTCCATTTCTTCCATCCCAGTTACTCCTACTTTGAAATTTTAAATGGCACTATTTATCTTGTAATATCTATATCATTTTAAAAATAAAAAAGATCTGTTTCTAATCGCGTTAAAAAATATTTTTAATTTGGTTGATCCATTTACGAAATAAATTGATCTGTATTATGAACAAAAATTGGCAGATGTCAACAAACCTCTGGCCTTCAAGTATTACTATCATTAACTTTTTTCCTACAAAGGAGCTGCTTACAAACTTGTACAAGTTTTTGAGAAATTTTTAGTAACTGAACTCATTAAGATATCGCTAAATTGATAGATTTATTAGTCAGTTTTAACAGTTAATATTCATGTATTGGCGATAAGTTTCTAAAAAATTGTGTGTACTTTACAAGACAGAATAGATATCATCTTTATTTACGAGGTCGAAACTTATTGTATTCGTAGAACAGCTTGAGTTTTCAACGAAAAACATCCTACAAAATTTCAATACGTGATAGATCATATAGGAAAATTTCAAAAAATTGGCTTCGTATATAATAAAATACATAAGATAAAAATTCTGGATGAAATTTCGTAGATTGAAATATTAGTACCATTTCTTACTAATGCAACATTTTGTAAAGTCTGCTAAAAGTTTGAAAATAAGTTGTATTATTGTCTGATCAATAACGACGCACTTTGAATACTTAATAAATATAATTAAATAATGAATTTTCTGAAAATGTATTGAAAACAATAAAGTTGATAAGCTCAGTTTATAGTCAATAAAATTCAATTTTTTTAACGTGCTTAGAAGCAGATTTTATAACCTTTAAAATGATATATCACAAGATAGCCATTCAAAATTTCAAAGAGATAGCTGAGATGGAACATAAACCCAAATTTGATGGGACATGAAATTCTATCAAAAAAATCATCACAATGGTTTTAGATTTCCCCTTCGATATCTAAATTGACGTATTCTTTTTTTCAAAATCAAAATTATATATATATATATATATATATATATACACATAAAGTATTATACCTATAAATTTTAAAAACAATTTGCTTCATAATATAATATTAATGCTTTATTTTATGATATAATATAAAACCAGAATAATTTAATTTATAAATTTTTATTTCGTTTCCAAATTAATATTTATATTACATATTTATATTACTAATTGGCAAAATTTTATTTTCAATTTGTTTGTTACTGGTATGATTTCGTATGTAATTTAATAGTGCTTTGCACAAAATCGTTGCAGCTTTTATCAATGTATTTTTAAGATGAAAAGCAATGCTAAGCCTTAAAAAGTTTTTAGCTTCACCAGTATATGAAAATCGTATACCTGGTATTGCTGAAACTTTATGTTCCTTTTGACACCACTTGATAAAATCAGTACCATCGATATCTGCATAATAAAATTTATATAAATATTAGATAAAACTTTAGAAAAAAACTTAAATAGCACGTATTTACCAGGTGGAAGATGAATCCAAACAAAGTAACCACCTTTTGGTCGGTTATACGAACAACAACTTGGGAGATAACGATCCAAAGTTTCACAAAGTGCATTTAATCTTTCCTAGAAATAAAAAATTTACTGTTTCTTTTTACAAAAAAAATTATTCGATGAATTAAAATCCGTATTGTAATTTCGGTCGTAATTCTTATTATAGTCAATGGCACCTTATATGTTTCAATAAGCATATTCAGGTATTCATCTTCAACCTTTTCTTGTAATAAACTGGTAATTAAGCCGGAGACATAGTGATTGGTAGCACCACCGCTGCACAATATGCCTCTGTTGGATATAAAGATTATTAAAAATATTTTCATCAACAATTTTTGGAAAGGAATATATTACATACGAAGTTTTAAAGATATGAACTATTCGTGGACTACTTTCTATCCATCCAAATCGAATTGCTGGCGATAGTATTTTAGAAAAGGAACCATTGGATATAACGTTACCACCTTTATAGTTAGGTTCGCTTGGATCATCGTAGAAAAACAATCGATGTGGTGGAAATCCATCTTCGTAATGCAATAAATTATAAACATCCTCGGAAACGATCAGTATAGAATTATTTCGAGCTATTTCAACCAAACGTTTGCAACTATCTAGAAGAAAGGTAACATTAATTTTAGAGATATATTTTTCAATTATATCGATAAAAGATCAGAGTAATTTATTTACCAGGTGGTAGAACCATTCCTGTTGGATTATGATACGTTGGTATGGTGTAAAACATAGCCCAAAATATTTTTTCTTTATTTAAATAAAATTCGTCTTTCTTTACTTCAGAAATAATTTTTATGAATGCATCCAGATCTACTACATCATTTTTCATTGGCACTGCATGAAAATAATTTGATAAAAAATTCAAATAAATATTAAAGTTACATTCGATTTATATTAGATCTAATTACGTACCAGTGACAATTTTCATTAATGGGAATTGTTTGAAGGCGTCTAATGCTATCATATATGTGACTTCTTCCACAAATATAATACCATTTGGCGATATAATACTTGTTATTGAAAGTTGAAGCCCGTGCGTTGCTCCGCACGTTAAAATCAAATGTTCCCTTTTAACCGGATCGCCATATCGTCTGCTTAGAAATTTTGCTAATTCTTCACGACATTCCCACAATCCTGGCGTAATTCCATATTGAAAAAGATAGAACTTGCCTTCCTTCTTTTCTTCCTCCTACGATGAAAAATATATAAAATTTGAGAATAAAATCTTTGAATTGATCATACTGTATAAAGTAGGACATTGTGTTTCACCATTCTATGAACGGTTGCATTTGATAACATGTCTGTGCATTGCTTAAGCAGGTCAGGACCAGGAGCGCCGACCGACATATTAATCGCTTCTTTATTATAAACATTAAATATCGGATCGCCATCAAAAAGATGTCTCAAATACGGATCTTGTACGCCTTCCATCGTGAAGTTTCTATAAAATATCATATATATATATAAACATATCAAACGTAGCCAAGTTTAACAATGTTAAAAACCATTTGGAAATGTCCACATATTTAGGAGAATCAAATTTAGGAATGTAATTCAATGTACCTAAAAATGTTTGGTCATGTGAGATATACATGTCATGTTCGCTAATTGAATATTTATTATTACAAACAAACATAATTCATGACAGCTTATATATCAAATAATACAGTCTGTAAAAGGTAATATAATACGCAATAATGTATTTATCTTATCTGTAAAGTATTTGACTAACCGAGAAAAAATATTATCGATTCTAGATTAATTATATAGTATCTATATATGTAAATAAATACATATATCGTAAAACAGACGATAATAGTGATCGATAATCAATAAGACTACTACTATTATGGCTTACAAAATCAAAACAACACGGTGACATCTATATGTCAAAACAAATCGTTTCCATCGGATGAGTATAAATTTTATTAAAATACAATTTTTGAAATAAATGTTATATCATAACATATTTTATAACAGTTTCATTTTTGTATCGTTTTAAAATAAATAAATTATTTAGTTATAATTATAATATTAGAGCTCGATACGTTTACTTGTATTTTCAGAGATATAGTAGACAAAGAAAAAAATTATTTATACATTATTTATATCTTTACTTACACGTATACTGTTACCGTACGTTTCTTATAAAAATTTACCGATTTGATATTTTATCAACAAACATTCACTACGTCTATTTGTATATATATTAATATATATATATATATACATATGTATGTATATAACACACGCGAATATCGCACGGCTCGTGCGCTGCAACTGACGGAACGTAAAATTGAAATAACAAAGAGAAACAGCTTACGCTAATCATTACATAACATATTCCTCTTACTCTCCCATTTGTCCCATTTCCTCCTCTCTTTCTCTTTACGCGCTATAGTTTCGTCCATATACAGAAATTGTCTTCAATCTACACTGCGATCAGGTATTTAGTTCGGATCGATCAGATATCACAAGTCGATGGAATGTCCATTTTACCCCTTCCATGTCGATAAACAAGTCAGCAGAGGAATCCCGCACGTATATAAATTCACCTATTTTATGTACAGAGAGTATATTGTGAGAGCACGGGGTCTACAAGAGTACAATAATGACGTATATGATATTGAATTACGCTCTCGATTCTACCCATTCGATCCCCCCGCCCCTCTCCCCGCTCCACCAGAATAAATCTAAACGAAGCGTGATTCTTCTTTTTTCCGTGCGATAAAACATATGCCGTAATTTCAAAGATATGCAAAATTAATGTTTTTCCTTGAAGATAACGAAAAATAAAAAACCCGAGATAATATCCGCTGAATACTTAACACAAAACGTAAAAATGTGCGACGCACTTAAATGCAATTCACGTGTTATACGCGAAAAGAATATTATGCGTGTGATTTTGCAATAGAGGGGGAATAATACGGCTGATCATTGTTACGCGGATATTACGTCAAGAAAATAATCATTGTTTTTAATGATGGAAATCAAACGATTACAATTGGTCGACCACAGAAGAGACTATCAATGATTTAAGAATGTCGAGTGTTCTTTATTACAATATTTCGATATACAATGATAATAATAATAATATAAAGATCTATAAATTCTATCTCCACAACCGAATGGCAAATGTAACTTTTCGTTAACGCTATTAGTTCTCACCGGCCGTTCATAATAATGTACAAGTTCTTTTTTTCTTTTTTTCTTTTTTCCAGTTTTTCGTAACGCCCAATTACACTTCGGTTTTCGCTTAAAATAGAAGAAACGAGGAAGGAGGATGAGTAAGAAGATGAGAAGACGAGAGGATGAGAGAGAGAGAGAGAGAGAGAGAGAGAGAGAGAGAGAGAGAGAGAGAGAGAGAGAAAGAGAGGGGAGGAGGTGCAGAAGCAGAGGGAAATGTGAGATAAATGAAAAATAAAGATACTGAGTAAAATAAAATATGATAAATGAGTAAAGAGGATGATTAGGAGGATAAGAGGAAGGGGAAGTGAGGGAAATACAAGTGAAGTGAAGACAAAGATTCTAAATAAAACGAGCGTAAGAACGATAGAGATCTTTAGAGAGAAAACAAAAATAGGAAACAAAATCTTTTAAAAACAACGCTTATCTTCTTCTCTTTCTTCGATTCTTCTGTTATTCAGCGCGGCACGATGATCTATATATTACAAAATGAATGTTATCGATAATAATTAGTAACGCTTAAACGTAATATACACAATTCGCACTGGCGCTCCTCCTCCTACTCCTCTTATCTTATATAAGACATCGCGTTACGCGTAGCAAGATTGTATGTTAACAAATTGTTTTGTCTTTTGTTCTTCCTTTACAACAACGATATAGAAATTGATAATATTTCCTTGTTCGTATTATCGTAAAGATTATATTTGCTTTTCTTTCTTTCTTTCGTTTTTCTTTTCTTTTTTTTTTTTTTTTTTTTTTTTTATCACAGAAACAACACGTATCGATCAAAGATCTCGTTTGGTTTCGTTAACATCAATCTCGCATACGCGCATATCGATTCACAATAAATGTATCGGGTGGGCCGAGAAAGAGGTCTCGTTTTTATGGAAAAAAAATTTTTCTCTTTTAAATACATACACAAGTCATATATCATCCATTTAAATCATCCCTTACTTTCTTTCCTGTACAAACATGGCACATCCTACCCTAATGTTACACGGTGCGTCACTGTATAACTATACTTTTATACAGCCCGTTTCGATTTAGGCAATAAAACTACGTATGCTTCCTTTTTCAAGTACTTCCAACTTCCACCGTCGTAGTAGAAGTTTTCACTTATAATAATACTAATCGCTAATTTATTTACAATCGTATTTCGTCGTATAAAAATCGAAATCAATAATGTGAATTCGATTTAACTCAATTTAATTGAGCTTTCGAAAAAAGGAAAGGAAAGAAAAGAGAAAAAGAAAGAAAGAAAGAAAGAAAGAAAGAAAGAAAGAAAGAAAGAAAGAAAGAAAGAAAGAAGGAAAGAATGAAAGAAAGGAAAAAAACAACAATAGCATAACAAAAGCATCGAAAAAAGAATCGTCCAAACAAACGGTGCGTGTTCAGACTAAGAAAGAGATAATGATATAAAATTTTTTAAGTAGAGACACGATAATATTATTTCGTATTTGTAAGGGAAATTTATGTTGATGAAGGTTTTTGCTTTTTCTATATCTCACTCTTTAATAATTTGTCCGAGAGGATCGTACTAAGATAATAAAATAAAAATAAAAAAAAAAAAAAAAATTAACAAACAAGGAGCGAAAAAAAAAAAGAATAGAAACAAGGGTAGCCGTCTCGATATTTAAGTGTTCCCAAGGTAAAATAGAATGTCTTTTTTTTTTTATCACAGTCAGCGGCTAACCGCACGATGCTCCATTATGGGCAATCGAAATTTTAATGGATCCTTCTTTGGATCCCAAAATAGGTTTGCTCGCGTTATATAGTATATTCAGAATTATCGATATCTCTAAAAGGGGTCAGTCATTGAGGCAAGGTTTTACCTATCTAAGAACGAGATTGTCGAATCGCGTGTCATATTATTTTACGTAGAGACAGATAGATGTTTTCGATCGATCAAGCATTTTAATTATTATTAGAACGATATGAAATGATTTTTCAAAGTGAAAAGGGAAGAGAAATGATTGTGTATTGTTCCTGCAGCCTTATATCGTTGCCATACGCCAAAGCTCACTCTTTCTCTCTCTCTCTCTCTCTCTCTCTAAACTTTCAATAAATCTTACAGATTTGTGGGTAACAATTTATTTACAAGCCATGGCAAATGGCACATTAAGAAAAACGTTTGCACTATTTATTCGCTTGAACGCGGATAACGCATAATAATACGCGCTTTCGCTCGTTTTTTACGTCGCTTCGTCCGATGTATCCTACGTTCTATCTATCATTCCGTTTCTCAAATCGAACATTCTTTCACAGTCCTCGTATCATACGACTTAAGTCTAATCACAATCGAGCGCAGCACTTAAACGAAGCGTCCTTTTGTAAGTACTGTAATAGACATACTCATTCGAGTAATCGTCCTTTGGATACGAATATATATGTATATATTTCCCTCCGTGACATTCGATTTTTATTATCCGACCGTTTTACAAAACGAAATGTCACGAAACTCATTATTATTCTTCTCCTGTATTAATAAGCTTTAATAAAATCACGATTTGAGTACGATCAAACGGTCGTCTCGTTCTTCCTAAAAGGTTTCAACGGTTGTAATTCGCGTTCGAGTCTATCAAAATCATTGTAATATTCGTGATCCGATTCCTCCTCGGAACTTCTTTGCCGAATTTGAGAACCGAATGCTCCGTTCGTCAAGACCTTTTCCAAATCTGGCGTTGGTATTCCTAGAGTTTGAGGCGTTAGGGGTCCTTCGTCTTGCGACATTATATATTCTGGATTATCTAACGACGTTTTTCCTTGGATTGTCAAGAACTCTGGATACTTTCGATAACCATTGTTCACTCGTTTTGATTCCGAGTCTAAAATAAAGATCCGATTGATTAAAATAATCGCTTTTAGCGACGAAAGAACGATCGAAATCGATTTTGAAACGTTCTATTTACCCGTAGGTTTTGTGTCTCCTATGAGATCCATGTACTGAGTCGTATTGGTCGGAAGCTGCGGCGATGGCATTAAATAATCGTCTTCGTCCAATGGCAAATCTAATTTAAGATTGCCCACTTGTGCTTGTTGATGCGCCGTGTTTACCTCGGTATCGAAACAGTCGTCCGTTACATCGCAATCTACGATAACAAAATCGTATATGTTAGAAATGTACGAATATATATATATATATATATATATATATATATATATATATATATATATATATAAACAAGTGAACATATCAACGAATGAAATATAATTAACGTATGTACATAAATTTTTGAATGTATATATATATATATATTTTTTTTTTTCATCTTATCGAGTTTACTAACCTCTGACAACGACCATTTTTAATGGATCGGAACAGTATCTCGAACTTGAACTATCAGAACCTACTGCAACGTGTCCGCAATGCCCATTCGGATGAGCATAATGACCATGTTGTCCAGAATTTCCAGGTTCGTGAGACGCATTACCATTTCCGTGATTCGAATTATATCTCAACAATTCCCTATCCCAGTTCTGTTGATTTTGCGGTATTGGAGAGTCCGCGGCGAGTGGCTTGCCATTTGGCCAGCATGTTTTAACGGGCGAATGCGGCGGAGAATCGGAAGTGCTAGACACCGATATACCAGGTGGTACGGGTGCTCTCGATTTTGGTTGAAGATATTCATCGGCATCTACTAATGCTTCGGGTCCATCCATAGCTGATGCGAGATTTCGAATCATTTCTTTCTCGTCCTTAAAACGATTGAAAAGAATCACATAGAAATTGATTAGATAAAAATCGATAGATCGTTAGTACGATTAATATTCTAATGATGAAGGATAATGAAAAATATCGAAAATACCTGTAAAGTGTATGACGGTAACCTCATGTATTTGTCTCCTTTAATGGCAAGATATCGACCAGGATCCCTAGACATTTTAGCGAACTCTTCGGCTAGTTCCTTAAAGCTAGGTCTAGACTCCGCATCCAACATCCAACACTTGATCATAATCATATAAACGTCTATGGTACAGATAACGGGCTGTGGCAATCTTTCACCTTTCTCCAACAATTCAGGAACATTTCTTGCCGGTACACTTTCGTACGGTCTACCGCCATAAGTTAGTACTTCCCAGATGGTAACGCCAAATGCCCACACGTCGGATTTGTGAGTAAAAACACGATGTTGTATACATTCTAACGCCAACCATTTTATCGGCATTTTACCACCAGCTGCCTTGTACTGTTCCTCGTTGATATCCAAAAGTTTCGCCAATCCGAAATCCGTAATTTTCACGCAATTTGGCGTTTGAACGAGTACATTGCGCGCAGCAAGATCCCTATGAACCAATCTCCTTTCCTCGAGATAAGCCATACCTCTTGCTATTTGGGTACACCAATTTAACAGAGCCTTAGAGCCTATCTTATCTTTGTATCTTCTTACGAAGTCCAACAGACAGCCTAATGGCATCAATTGTGTCACTAACATCATCTGTGAGGTCATGCAAACAGCCAACAATTGTAACAGGTTTGGATGTTCGACACTGGCCATTATGTATGCTTCATCGAGAAATTCCTTCGAAGTATTCGTGCCCGTACCATCGTGTAAAACTTTTATGGCGACTGGAATTTTCACGTTTTCACCTTCCGGCACCCAAACACCTTTATAGACGTTACCGAAAGCTCCGTAACCTAATATACCACCCTTCCTCATTTCCTCTTCTTTGATTATACGTAATTTCGCCAAATTTGGCTTTACGCCTGTTGGCCGAAGCGGCTCGTTGTCATCAAGGCCTGTCAATGCCATTGTCATTTTTACGGTGTTCTCTTTGGCTTTCGCATGCATACGCCATTGATAGATGATTATCAATGCCACTACAACAAATACCACTATGAAAACGACGGTACCGGCAACTATGGCAGGTCGAAGTTCGTTTTCTATTTGAAAGCCAGGGCTGATGATATCTAAGGAACAATATGGTTCGTTATCCTGAGGAAAGATTTTATGTGGGTATTCCGGTGGACATGTCTCGGTACAATTGAATGACGTTGAATTATCATTTGGATCGCCATCCTGTAATATGATTTAATTGATAGATGCGAGAAAGGAAAAGAAAAAAATAGAATATTTAAAATGATAAATATGATACGCATACGTACGATGTAAATTTTGTAATTACGGCATTTGTAGCACTGATTGGGCCCAGAACCGAAACAACCGCGACATTCGCCGAAACAGGGTATACATAATTGCGTTTCCGCGTCAGCAAAATGATCGGCAGGACACTCGTCCTCGCACTGTTCTCCTCTTTTGTATTTCGTACATTGTTGACAAACTTGTTCGTGAAAACCATAACCAGTGCATTTCTTACAACGTGGGTGACACTTCCGACATACAGCTTTACCTGCAAGAGGTTTCAAAGCACCTTGCTCTTGCGGACTAACCCACTCATAATAATGTCCTGCAATAAAATATTACATTTATGTGATTTGTTTTCTATGACGACCGAACGAAATGTACTTCTTGTTTTTTTTTTTTTTTTTTTTTTTTTTTTACCTAATGGTCGCAATATCAACTACGTACCATCTGGGCATGGTTCCCTTTTTTGTAAACATCCCGCAGGTATATGACCATTCATAATAGCTTTTTCACAGCTATGACATCCGTTAGCCCCTATGTTGTTTTCTGGACCTTCGCAACCGCCCACGCAATTTTCATGACAATGTTTACATTGGCCATTATCGTTATACTTTGAAGACGGACATTCCTGAACGCAGTAGGGACCATCCCTGACGTGTTTACACTTGGTACAATGTTCGGCGTTCGGCCCGGTACAAGAGCCATCGCATTCTTCGTGGCATAGTTTACAAGTTTTCTCGTCCGCTTGATAAATTCTATCGCGGTTAAGAAGGAAAGTGATTATTTTAATTATCATTCGTAATGGTTTAGAGATTTTTTTCTTTTTCTTTTTTTTTTTTTTTTTTTTTTCGGGCAAATGCAATTTTTCCATCAGCATCCGTATGAAGCAACGAACGTACAAAGGTGTACTTAGTTCATAGCTAGATTTACCTTCGTTCCATAACTTAGGTGAGCAAATTCGATCGAACAAAAGTAATATGATTATTCGGAGAATTTATTCTATCGATCATTATAATTCTATATAGTTGATCAAAAATTCGCTTACCCGGATGCAACGCAATCTTGAAGACAGTCATTTCCTAAGATGAAGTTTCTACACGACAAACATTGAGCCGGTCCAGGACCCCAACATCCTTCATCAGAACATTGTTCGTCGCATACCAAATTTTCTGCTTCTGCAAGTGAAACGATACGATATGTCAATGTCACGTAACTCAGGAGGGTTTAAGTTTTCAAGCGAAGCAATAACGTTCAATTTCACTTACTGCAATCGCTCTCGTTCCTGTTGTTCAAATATAAGCTGTCGTGTTCCGAAGATTTCTTGATTCTACTCCAATTAATGCTCTGCGCGTAGCACAACTTTTTATTCTCCAATATGGCGATAGCACCGGAATAAATCTTTTTCAATGCGCTCAGACCCAACGATACCAAGGACGTTTTTACGATGTACAAAGATGAAAAATATTCCGTTAACGTTCTACCACCGATCACTTCGAGATTACGGAAATACGATAGATTCGTGAAATCTTTGTGATCCCCTTGTATGTTTAAATACCCTGTGATTTCTTTTAATGTACTGAAGACTTCCAATTTATCGGGATGCATTTTTTTGTAACGTTTGGCGAAAGTAAAATTCGGATAAATGTCTTGGAATCCTTCGAAGCTTTGATCGAGAATCGTTATGGATCCTTCGATTATCGTGCAGTCCTTGAAGCTATCAATGTTACCGGAATGAACCTTTTCAACTCCTTTACAAGTCTTTGGACAGGGACCGTCGCAAGGTACACACTCGCCGTTCAAAACCTTCTTCTTTGGTGGACAGGATCTTACGCAAGCCCCGTTGTCCTTCAGAAGATGTTCAGGACATTTTCTAACGCACGTTGCTCCGTAAGCGTATTTTCCATCGGGATTAGCTTCCCACGAGTAAGTTGTCGGATTGTATCTGTCGAAATTCGTAGGGTTTACGAAAACGAGAAAATTGGATCTTCGTGGATATACTATATATTTTAACATATACGATAGTTATTTTTATTAGTAACATATAAAATTCGTACTGCTTCTTCGTTCGCATATATCTATGAAAATATGTCAGTACACGTATAATGATATAGATATAGTAGTTTTTCTGTGTACATTGTAATGCGACATTGTGCATATTTTGAAATACAAATCTTCATACATTTTTTTATCGAAATGTTTTGATTGAAAATAAAAAAAATAAAAAAAAAAAAAAAAGATAAATAACGATCGACAAAAACTTTTCGGCAACAACTCAATAACGATATTAATAACGTTTTCGTAAAAGCGTAAAACGAAAATCTTACTTTTGCATTGGCGGACACTCCTGCGTACAAACTCCATCGTCGAAAAAGTTCTTGCAAGCGAGGCAGTCGCTTTGTTTAGGTCCAGTGCAGCCACCGGCGCAAAAAAGATGACAACACTCTCGTGGATTGGGCCCGAAGCACCTGCCCTGCCAGCATTGTGGCGAGCAGTTCGTCTTCGAGTACCTCTGACAGTTCTCAGGTCCCTCTCCCCAGCAACCCTGCTCGCAACTCTTGTCGCACTCCGGACAAACGCGTTCGGGCGAAGTGAAATTATAGACGTATAAATATTTTCCACCCTGACCGGTAATTATTTCCTCCCAGTTGATCGTTTTGATGTGGCAGAGGTTGTAGTTGTTGTACATACCCACACTTCCGTTGAGAATGTCTGCAAGAGAGATACACAGTACATTCGAGATTAATTATTCATTCCCCATAACGTCGTTCAAAACCTAATCGGTGAAACCTGAAATCACACGCTCATAGGGATACGGATATATTTCACAATAGTAGGAATTTTTTTTGGCAGCCCCTTTACTTTTTATACTTTAATTGACATAAAATTGGTTTATATTTTCAATACGAAGGAAGGTAATAATCGTGAGTATATAAGGACATTATTTAATGGAAATTCTTTAAATCTTGGTATAATTCAAATGAGATTTTTTTAAACTTCGAACTAAAATCATCTCAAATACTCAAGTTCTCGATTTCTTGAAGAATTATTGTGAAAAAGGACTGAGCGCTAACCGAAGGATCGATAAGTGTATATTAAAACGAATGTATTTTTGTATTTAAAGGGCGTTTCAGATTGATTTTTGGCAATTATTATTCTATATCAATGTTATGCAAATTATAATTGGCTATTGCTTCAAATTTACTTTTCTCAACACTTCTAGAAAATGATACCAAAAAAAAAAAAAAAAAAAAAATTAACTGGAGAATAAATGTTGATCACTTTTCGAAGGCTTCAATCTCTTGTTTGTTTTATTATTATCTATTTAAATTGTTTTGAATTATTTATTTACATTAAATAACATATGATATAGTCAGTAATATCACTTAGGTTCCTGTTTGAGGACGTTATTTACATCACAATATATTATATAGTAAATAGATCAGAAGAGTTTGTGCTATGAATATATTCGATAAAAAAGTAAGAAATATATATTTCAAAATATGATATTTATCTTTAGATTTTCTAATTATTCTGTCATGAAAATAACAAACTTGTGATTGAAACTGTAGAAGATATATATATATTTTTTTTTTTGAAAGATCCAGTTATCGATCTGTTAAATATTAAATATACATATTGGAAAAGGTGTGGACGAAAATACTATCAAATAATTCCGATCTTCGTAGAATCATCCTTATCTGTATTTTACAAATTCTATTTCGTACTTTCGGGTCGAAAGTTTCTCTAATATATTTTTAAGTACAAATTATACATTGCGGGTATTGAATTTATTATAAAAATTAGCATAATTGATTGTAAATTTGTTGGTATTATTTATTCTAAATTATATCGTATATAATTACATAGTATAATCACTTTTTTTATCGTTTAGACACGAAAAAAGTTAACTTGTTTTGCTTCCCTATTATTTTTTCTTCTTCTTTTTTTTTTTTTTTGTCTTTTTCGAATTAAATAAATACTATTGGAAAGAAAGAGACAGGAGCGAGCTTACCTCTGAGGGCCGGCATCTCCAGATTGTGCATTTGGCACATCGTGACGAACAGCGCGAACTCGACGTCGTGAATATTGAGCTTGAAGAGGGTCCTTCCACGTATGATTTGCAATCTAGGAAGGACGATCTTCCGTACGTCCACGTGACTAATGAGGACGTATCCGGTGACCTCGCGTATATATTGGAGAAAGCTGAGATCGAGGGTTTCATTCTGGAGCCACGTAATCTCCAGGTTACCGTCGACGTAAGTACAGTTGGTGTACCGGTCTCGAAGATTCCGGTAATGGTGGTGTTTGTTGGACGGCACGGAAAGACGGCCATTTGTTCCGATGCAGACTGTAGAAAAAAAAAAAGCAAAATATCTCTTAACATCAAACAGATCGGATTAACGAAAATAGGAATTTAATTTTTACGTATTAACGACAATCAAGGTGATCAATTTTTTTGTTTTCTTTTTGATTGAAATAGTGTTCCTCGAACGTTCAATTTTCTGACCTTTCGTCAAACAAATTTTATTCCACGACTAAGCTAATCTACGTTGGATTCATCGAGATTTCTTTCTAAGCTCGAAAACGTACGAAGACGTTAGTAGGCGAACCACTGCCATAAAGCGTCTCGGGGTCTCCGTCATTTTGTTGCGCAACTACGCACCAGTGTCGACGACGAACGTCTAACAGCTTTTAAAGTGTACGTTGGTCGTGGGCACGGGTCGCACGTGTAAAAACACCATAAACATCGAATGATGTTGTGACAGCGTAATTTGTTCCCTTCTATCTTTCTTTACACGAGTGGTTTGAGAGTTCAATTATTAAAGACGATATGAATCGTAACTGATAAAAAAAAAAAGACAAAAAATAAATAAACAAACAAACAAACAAACAAACAAACAAACAAACAAACAAACGAATAAACGTCAATAAAGAAAGCGATAAGATGCGTAATTCGAGAATGAATTATATTAAATATTATTAACGTATATTGCTTGCAAAGGCAAAAACGAAGAAGGAAAAAGATCAATAGGGAACAAACACATAGCGGCACGTCTTGTCTTTCGGAATTTGGTTTTGTTCCGTGGTAGATCGTTTGAGGCCGCTGCTCTTGCGTCTTGCGTTTTGGCGGTGCGTTCCAACCTCGTCGTTTCGTGCCGACGAAAAGGCGATCTTAATCTAACCGAGCGATCGGAATCATGAGAAAATAATTGCGATGGTACTTTCTAAGGATCTTCTTGCGATACATGGAGGAGGGAGGGAGGGGGAGGAAGGGATGTCGCACAAGCTCGAAAGAAGGGCTCGTCATCGACGCGGCGGCTCCACCGGACTCGACGAGGGACGGACGAGAAAAGAAGATGGAGACAACGAAAGAATCTTTCGATGTCGTGAGTTGTCGGCATCGGTATTCCTACTGGCCAGATGTTACTCGCGACGTATGCGTACCAACAGACGAATACTAAATCTTCCTTTCTACGAAATCCCGACGATCTTCGATAGAGAATTCTTTGGAAAATTCTATTTTTTTTTTTTTTACAATCCCTTCCTCCCCCCCCTTCCTCCCCACCCTCCCCTATCCCTACCCCTACCCCCTCTTTGTTGTCGGCCAAGTACCTCATGAGAGCAGTCGTGAAATGGTTATTATTCGTTTGCGTTATATTGGATTGCTCGACTAATACAGCTATAATCGTATGTAATATGAGTATAATATAATAATAATAATAATAATAATAATAATAATAATAATAATAATAATAATAATAATAATAATAATATAATAATAGTAATAATAATATCATCAGAATTTGTATTATTTCATACACATCTAAGTTAACTATCGTCTATTAAATAGGTATTAGTTTATTGAAAATAATGTTACCGATAAGACAAATAGATGGTGTCCAGAAAATATGTGGCGATCTGTGATACGAGTTTAGGGATCTATCTTTAACAAGTGAGTCCATTGTTTATGCCTTTATCAACGTGCGAGTCTCGAAACTACATATTTTATTTTCGTTGTCGATCACACACACACACACACACACACAGAGAGAGAGAGAGAGAGAGAGAGAGAGAGAGAGAGAGAGAGAGAGAGAGAGAGAGAGAGAGAGAGAGAGAGAGAGAGAGAGAGAGAGAGAGAGAGAGAGAGAGAGAGAAACAGACAGACAGACAGACAGACACACACACACACACACACACACTTCGATGTGTCTCCTTGACAGAGATGAAAAGAGTTCAATTAGCGAGATTGCCTTATCTTCCCGATCGACGAGGAGGAAAACGTTGATTCCGTGTAAAACAAGTTAAACGTAGAACGATTACCGACTATCAGAGGGTG
>OU964961.1:9722713-9762713 GCA_918808275.2 Dolichovespula sylvestris
CTCCTTAAGTAAACGCATTTACGTGATATCTTTCATTTCACACCACCGATGTCTCTCGTTCCCCGACAACGCTCATACTCGTATTTTACTTTATTTATCTATCTCGTTAGGCGAGATTTTCGACATTCTCATTAATATAATTTTATGATAATTTCGGAAAGGCGAAATTTAATTGTACACCAACGGTACATCGGCACACTCTCTCGTTACACTCTCCGCTTCGTCGTTCCATCAAGATAGAATTGATATACATACGTTTATACATACATACATACATACATACATACATACATGCATACATACATACATGCATACATACATACATGCATGCATACATACATACATGCATACATACATACATACATACGTACCATATATATATATATATAAATATATGTTGTATAGATTTGAGTCGAGAAGAAAGAGGAGATAGAATACAACACCGACGATATATAAGTCGTTCGTGTACGCCATAATCCTGGCATAACCATCCGAAGGATAACATTAATAGCTTTATGGTTTATTGCTTTCGAGTCTGCGGTTAAGTTCCTCCGCTCCCTGCAGGGCAAGAGCACGAAGAGAACGTGCCGGTCCACGATACCCTGTATATATACCTTTGGTATATACATACCCCCCTGTATATACAACGTACATACATCTCTCTCTCTCTCTCTCTCTCTCTCTCCTTCGCGTACCACCATTTTTGATCGCGTTACCGTCTTTCTTCTCCCTCTCCTTCTCCTCCTCCTCTCTCCTTCGCGATGCCGTTTTATTCTCTCGTTCTCTACCTTTCGATTCGATTCGTATTTACGTTCGGTACTTTAACCTCGATAGAACACGCTCGACAGAAAGAGAGGGAGAGAAAGAGAGAGAGAGAGAGAGAGAGAGAGAGAGAGAGAGAGAGAGCTACTCGAACCATATGCTTCTATTCCTTTTCGCTCCTGGAATTCTCTCGCTTTACGATCCTACGGAATAGGCTTTACCAATTTTATGACCTCGCCGGCACACGATCGATATTACGAGCCGATCGAACTAATAACTACTGGCTTTAATAATTCCTTTTGATGAATAAGCGGAACCTTCTCGTTACTCTTTGCTTCTTGATTTCCAACAGGTGGTCTCCTCTCTCTCTCTCTCTCTCTCTCTCTCTCTGTCTCTCTCTATCTCGATATTTCATTTTCATCGAAGAAAAAACTCTATGTTAGAAATCAATTTTATTGATCGATAAAACATTCTTAATCTTTTGAAAAAAAATGATGGCGTCATCGGAGAAAACGCAACGAACAACCTTACGTCGGATCACTATTTTATTCTCTTTATTCTCCTTTTACTTGCAAAGTTTTCAAGCGCCTACTCTTCTTTTCTTTCGTTCCTATTATTCTCGTTCCTTTTCCTAAACTTCTTAAGTGATTTTTCTTTCGAGCCTACTTATTGATTTCTTTTTGCCCCTCTTAATCTCATTTCACGTAAGTTCACGTTCGGTACCGAGATCGTGTTTGTTCTCTTTGCTTTTCCCAGGAGGTTGCCTTGTTTTTGAAAAGTATTAACATCTTTATATTTAACATATTGGGTTGGCAACTAAGTGATCGCGGATTTTAAATAAGAATCTATCGACAAAATTCGCGATCACTAAGTTGCCGACCCAATATTAAAATTATTTTTATGTTAATATTATTCAAAGATAATATCGATTTTTGAAATGCAAAGGTAAAATTTTTATTAAGAAAAAAATTTATATATTTATAATATAATAAATATATATATTTATAATATAATTTAAATATAATTTAATATAATTTTATATAATACAATTTATATATTAATTTAAATATAATTTATAATATAATTTAAATTTAAATATTATATATATATAAATATTTATATATTTATAATATAATTTAATTTTTACAATATTTGTAAGGAAAAAAAAAGAACAATTAGAATTATTATCCTTATTATTATCAAAATACGAATCTCACGTCTTGATAATCAGAAAATATTCATAAAAGCAGAGATTCATTGTCACGAAACAATAACGTTTTTCGAAATACGAATTTGATATTGGTAAATAAGAATGATCGTAAAAGAGATTTTTTAAGAAAAATGAGAAATCATGGATTAAATCCGATAGGAAGTTAAGTTTCATAAAGGAAAACGCTTCTTACGTCTTCTTAGTCTTCTTTCTCCTTTCTTCGAAGGAGATTGTTCAACAGTACCGATCCACGATCGGTAACACGCAACATATGCTAATTTTTTTGCCTCGGGGGAGCGAAGCGATGCGATGCAAGAGGATCAGAATCGATCTCTCACGAGTTTCTTCTCTACGTGCGCTTGGCGTATCTCGATCTGCTTTCGATACCGTCGAGGTCACCGAGGTGCCGCCGATGTTTTCCCGCGCACGCTGGATCGATCGATAATCGAGTTAGATCGCGCTCCTCACGTGGGCGTAGATCCGCGCTATTCCCTTTTTATTTTCGATAGCCGCGAACCACAATTCGTATCTAACTATATCAAAATGGATTTTACTAATCTCTATCGTATTTTAAGGAATCGGATAACAAATAATTATCGTCTGTTTTACGTAACTTTACTTCATTAATATTATAACGTAGTCGTTGGATTCAATAGATATATTTGTAAGAAATGAAGACAATTTTTTGTTCGTATAAAGATCGAGTAACAAAGTTTGACACGGAGCTGTACAAATGTTCCTACGTGATATCAACATTCCGTTACTCCTTTTCGAGATGTTTTAGGATAATTATTTCTTTTTTTTTTCAGATCGTGAGATTACGATCCCAGCGACTCTTAATCCGTCTAGGAACTTTTGATTCATTTTGTGTTTGTTATAATATCACGAATATAGTACAGTTTCATTGATCGGGGCTTGTCATATGAATTAACGTACAAATTAAATAAAATTGTAAATTGAACTTTTCTTTATAAAGAATAAAATTTTTTTTTTAAATAATGAAATTTAAATTTTATTTAATTAAGAACGTTATAAATTGTAACAAATCAGAGTCTCGTTGTTCTGTTTCGAATTATCATGAAATTAATTCGTTTCGAAAGAAAATAGAGAGAGAGAGAGAGAGAGAGAGAGAGAGAAAATCTTGGTTTTAATTTGTATTTAAGATCAACGATCTTCGATCGACTTTCGTGATATTGATAAGCGTCTTACCTGGATTTTAACTGACGATCGTTTTCTTAGTCACGGAAGAGGATCTAAAGAGCGGATTATAGATCGATCGTACTCGTGTATTATAAGAATGAACGAATAACGCGTTTCTATAAGGAAGCAGAAGTCCAATGCGGAACGTTAAGATAGTTGTTCTTGGTTCAAAGCGAATCGCATTACTTGGAGCTGCGCCAGCTGCCGTATGGAATGTACTTTGCATCGATAAGCATGCGTTCGACTCATCGAACCGCGCGATTATCGCGAAGCTTCCTTTAGAAATCAGTATTATATATATATATATATATATATATATATATACATATGAGTATACGAGGATAGATAAAGTCATAGATTGGAAAGAATTCAAAATCGTTTCTTATTGAAAATAAACAAAGTTTCTAAAGATTCTATTCATTCTATTCAATTTATATGAATTCCTTATACTTCCCTGTTATTAGAAAAACAAAAAAAAATAAATAAATAAATAAATAAAGAAAGAAAATTCAAAAACCAATAATAAAGAAAAATAAACAATTCCATAACGTAGAGTTTCGATAATCGATGCCACGCCTTGAAAAATCGTTATATAACCTAAGGCGGGATTCCTTTGGAGCGAACAGGTTAGATTTAAGTGTGTTGACGATTAAGAAGCAATTAAAATAACGGCACGCATGAAGAGACATTTTCGATAAGAAGTACGAGTTGATATAGAGAGACACCAGCAGACTTGGATCGCGTTTGCTTCCTAACAAGAAATTCGGTTTCCCACGTCCAACTTGTTCGCCCGATGATACACACCTGGCCTCGCTCTTCTTTTAATTTCAGGGCAACCAACCAACTAACCAACCCCCTTTTACGAGATTTAGCCAGCTTCAGAGAACAAGAAGAAGATCGTCGTCGGCATCGTCGATTAAACGAGCAAGCCTATCGAACGATACGAGATCTTCGACAAACGGAACGTAATAAACGAAGCCTCTTCAATCCAAGCACGCGAAATGAATACAATCACAGAGATACGTAAACATACTTGTGTAAAGAGCGAATCGATTATTCTCTACGGTATGTGCATCGATGGAGCGAGCATTTATCGACTATCGTTCTCGCTACGATATCGAGCTCTCAACATTCTACCGATATCGAACAATTCGTTCCATCTTTAAACTTCTAATTCCAAATCCTAATAGGATAGTTGTTTCATCGATAGATAATCTTAAATGAATAAGAAAACATAACGCGTTGTAATAAGAAAATACAAAGAGCATTTAAGTATATCCATAGGATACGTGCGTCACGAGGAATAAGAAAGTATCGCGTAAAGTTTATTTCGTTCTCTCTCTCTCTCTCTCTGCTCTTGGTAATGAACGTTTGTATTCTCTCTTTATCTTGTAGTATTACAAAATCAAGACTCTACGGTACTGTTTCTTTCTCTACACGTATATACGTTCTTCTCCTATTTCCTTTCTTTCCATGTATATGTCTATCTATTTATCTATCTATCTATCCGTCCATCTATCTAGCTATCTATCTATCTTTCTGTCTTTCTCTCTTCCATATATGTAAGGTATATATATATATATATATATATATATATATATATACACAAACACACACACCAACCTTCTTCTCTCTTTGCCTTTAGTTGAATTTTTCCGAATTCAGGATCGATGAAAAATCCCACCCACTCGCTCCTTACCCTCGTCATCCACCCACATTTCGTTTCGAGACCTGCCGGTGCCCGTGTGGAACGAGCGATGTTCACCATCGATCAAGCTGTTCGTCGCGAGCTATGGCGAAAGAGCCAAGCTGGTATCGTCGTACCAACCTTTCGACTTTTTCAATACTTCTCCGCACCTTTCAACCTGACCAATCGATGACACGAATAAATTCTTTGTACGAGACACGTTAAGAAGACGCAACGATACATTTTCAATCCCGTACGCCGTTCGATCCGTTCGATCTTTAAATTATTCGAAAATTTCCACTTATTTTCATTCGGAAAAATTTCCGTTCGACTTTCGTTACGATCGACGTTTTCTTTTTTTTTGTTTTTTTTTTACCCCCTTTCCACTCGTTATATACTTCTTGCGGTTTTTCTCGTTCGATTTTAATTGAAATTACCGGTATCGCAAGGCAAGAACGTTGATCGGTAACCCTTTTTTAAGATGGCCTTGTGAAAATAATTTTCTATCTCTTAGCCGTATAACCAACCACCTGTTACACCGGTCTCTTCGTTCTCTTCCTTCGGGGCTGTCTCTCTCTCTTCCTTCTTCAGTCCCTTTTACTTTTCCACTCTTGTCGCAAACGCGTAACTAAGCCCTAAGGGTAAATTACGAAAGTCCGCGGGTGAAAATGATTAATAAGGCTCGCCGTGACCATTATGCCTCCGTACGAGCGATCAGCTCGTTGGAATTCCTGCTTAATTGAATCGACTTTAAAATCCCATTAGCTAGAAGGATCGGCACGTGTCATGTTCGTTGGCAGTCGAATCAAAATGATTCCACATCATGTTATACAGGTCATGCGCTTTCGTGCCGTTAGTTTCTTTATAATAGAATAACGATAGACAACACGACGAACGCTCCAACCTTCGATTTCTCTTCGAGGAATTTAAAAAAAAAAAGAAAAAAGAAAAAGAAAATTAATGAAAAATATATATATATATATATATATATGTGTGTGTGTGTAAATCTTGTGATACTATTACGGATGAGTTAAAAAATATCGAATCGTTCGTAAAATTTATCTCGTTTCTTCTTATATTGCGCACGAAGGCGCGTCAATGAATCTGTAAAAAAAGAAAAAAAAAAAAAAAAGGAAAAATAGAATTATAAAATCAGTTTCGTGCGTGTATTGAAAGGAGACATACGACGAATCCTTCATAAAAATATTTTCTCGATAGAATTTAACGATTGATTTTAATCTTTTGTTTCGTTGAAGAGATAAGAAACGATGAAGCGTATTTTCACAAGTCGATACTTATCGATTGTAGGAAAGACAAAGGTGCAACAAAAACGGCGAGAAAGATTTGTGCTATTCAAGGATATTATACTTTTAGATGTTTTCGATCTTGTAGACCGAGAGACACTGGCGATAATCAAATCGATACACCAATAGAAAAAAGCAGAGCTACGGCAGAGACATTAAATTTATCGAATCGTTCCGCGTACATTCAATGGACGTTAAAATAGATCGGCACGAAACGTTTCGGACAATGTATTCAAATTCGAGTGACGATGGCCGAGGGCCCGTCCTCTTTGCTGTTATTAAGAATTTTGTAATCGTCCTTCGTTACATGCTCGTCGAGAGTAAAAACGGGGAACAAAATAAAAGTAACGTTGTTTATATATGCGCGTATAAGGATCAATTTTTTTGTCGGGCGCCGTCGTAAGATCATCGGACTTTGTTATACCGCACGGACATGTTGGACTAGAGGAGATGCCGAGAGGAGGGAAGAGCTCTCTTCTACGTTGTATCGGGCGCTCCCTCCCTCCCTCCCTCCCTCCCGCCCTCCCTCTTCAACATCCCCCCTTTGTATATTCTTTGATCTCGGAGAACGAGGAGAGGGCGCGCGCAATCCCACGAGTACATAAATATCTGCCGAGCATATTGAGCGGTCATATTTCATTCGAAGGGGAAAAAAGCGAGCGTCCCTCGGAAATTCAACATCTCAATCCGTCTCTCGGATCTCGTCGATATTCCGAACGGTCAATTAAGGCATGCCTCCCAGATGTCTCCTCCTCTTGATCCCAGTGTATACATAGTACGTGTACATATATGCTTTTAGTTCGATAGAGATGTCCACCGGAACGGCATTTACGTTCCGCTCTCTGTATTTTTCGTACTTCCCTTTGACATATTTTCTTCTCTTTTTACTTTCTCTTTCTTTCTATCATCGTTTTTGTCTTTCGAATATTCGAACGAATGTAACGTATAGAGAGGGATTGAAGGAAAAAAAGAAAAAGGAAGACGAGATATCACAAACGACGAGCGCGTATAGAAGTGAAATACAGGTTTAAATATATACGGAGAGGTTTATTCGTAAATTTTTCTTTTTTATTTATTTATTTTTTTTTTTTTTCATTTCAATGAGACGCGAGTGGATAAGTGGATATGGATAAGGGATAAGGAAGGAAAGAGGGATGAGACCGACGAAGGCAAGCACAGGCGTAACTCGCCTCTTAGTTTAATGGGCTAAGAATGAGCGAACGTTCGTGTTATCGCTTTAATAGGTACGTTTATGGAAAGCACTTTAGCTACGATATCGGTTGATGGAGAGCTCTCTCTCTCTCTCTCTCTCTCTTCTCATGGTACTCCGCACGAATCTTGAGATTGTTTTATCGGGTCGACACGTTGTGCCCCCCCATTTCCGAATAGCTCGTAGTAGTCGCCCGGGACGATCCGTATCGTTTTCTACGAATCAATTTAATCGAATTTGCATTTTATAGATAGGTACATATGTATAAAGGATTCGTTTTCGTAATCGTCGTTTATTACGTTCGTCAAAGAAATATCGTCGACGAGTTGAAACGTTGATGACCGATAGACGGACAGGCGAGGAGGAGGAGGAGGAGGACGACGACGAAAAGGCAAAGAAAAATATTTTGGTGAGTTTTCAAGTGGTATATCCTTTGCGTTCGCTTTAAATATGGGTCAAGTCCTACACCGAGGCACGTGCTCGATCGGGACCTACATTTTTGTTCGTGAAGTCCGATGCCTGTCCGCACCTACGCTCGTTTCACCGAACTCGACGAGCTTCCCGTACGAAATCGAACCAAGAGAGAACTCTGAAATCGAGTTTAAAGAGAGAGAGAGAGGGAGGGAGGGAGAGGGAGGGAGAGAGAAAAGGTAATGTGAGATTTTAAGAGGCACGAGATTTTACTCCTTCACGTAGAAACGGTACTTTCCAAGTACCTACTTCAAATAAAAGAGACCCTTCGTCTAGGCAAGCAAGCAAACAAGCAACCAACCACCCACGTGGATATAACTCTGGCGCAATACTTTCCTTTCTATATGTATTTACAACGGCATAGTTGATTTATATACTTGATGGCGGAACGCTCCTCGAGATGTTGAATTTAAGCTAACAATTAACGGACCTCGTTCCTAGCACGACACTGCCATTTTCTTTGGCAACGTATCGTAGGACACGTTGTGTTAAAATTTCTATTGAAAAGAGCATTCCTTTATACGCGCGACATTACGACGATTATGCTTATCATACATGCGCGTGCGCTTGTGCGTGCGCGTTAATGTGATCGTTATTTGACCCGTCGAAGGAATTTTTATGAACTGCGTCGCTCAGTTTAGCTCAAAACAAATAAAAAGAAAAAAAGAATCGTTCTCAAATTTCTGCCTGTTATTTTAATATCGAAAGCGTGACGAAAAGCATATATATATATATATATATATATATATATATATATTTTTTTTTTTTTATTACGTTTTTTATAACGTAGAGATTTTAATTGCCCTTAGATATTCATTTTCTAGAATAAATGAAGAAAACAAGGAAAAAATTGATTCCTTTACAAACATCACGTGTATTCGGAGAACTTTGTTTAGTCGAATATAATTAAAAATTCTCCCGTAGTCATTCCTTTGGTAGAGTCAGAAAATTACTTGCGATACGTTGAAATAACCAGCAATATTTATTATTTATTCATTGAATCTGATATCTTAACACTTCGTAAGAATTTTATTGAAACGCTCAATCAAATTTACAGCTTTCCCTGCAATTTCATTGATCGTTTTCATAATCGTTTTATCTGAGAATGTTCGACAAAAAAAGGTACCCCGAATATACGTGATTCCTGTACAGGAGTCAAATTACATTCGTTCTCATTGTTTCTATCAAACGAAGTTATTTAAAAGTAATTAAAATCTTTATGATATTTAAATGTAGATAAAAAGGAATATGTCTTTTGGCACATATGTAGTATTAATATAAACGGGATGAAATTTGAATATGATGTTGGTTTTTATTTATTTCGAGCTAAATCGAGAAGCGTACTTACCAGATGACACATAATGTTGACCACCCGAATATGTGTGTGTGTGTGTGTGTGTGTGTGTGTGTGTGTGTGTGTGTGTGTACACATATATCGAGTATCTCGTTTCGATCGATCCATACGATCAATGCCAATGATCACGATATAAAACTCACATGGATCGATCAATATATATATATATATATATATATGCTAAATATTATATATATTATATAGTTTATAAATATATACATAAACTATATATAAATATTATATAGTTTATGCTAAATATTAAACTATTCATGTCTCGTAGTTTAATAGGACCCAACAGCTGTTCTCAGACCCGTTTGCTCATGGCAAATGTACGCGTTTGGAAAACTTACTTTTCCCTTTAACGAACTCCGAATTAAGATCCGCGGAGACGTTATAAGAGCCGAGGACGATTAGTAGTATTAACGTCAGCCCGTAGATGTTGAATGTCGACAGCGCTCCTGGCAAGTGTCGGTGGTTGATGAACATGATGAGCTCTCATGCCATCCACGAGGTCAGGGGCCTTGCCAAGGTGACCTTGAGAGCGCAAGCCTCTTCTTCGCGTTGTCTTCTTCGATTGTCACGAGTTTGAGGATGAAAATGATCGGTGGTGTTGATGGAGGAGGCGGCTCGAGGGCTAGTTCCCGGCGTTCTTGCCATCGCTGCCTTTTCACCGGGCTCGGTGCATATCCGGTGTAAGGATGAACTCGACGACGACGACGAGGATGATCTGAGAAAAAGGGAATCAGAAAAGAAATCAAAATAAAAAAAAAAAAAAATAAAAAAATAAATAAATAAATAAATTACGACACGAGAAAAAGAATCTCTCACCTTAATGTTTAGGCTTAAAAATAAAAAAATAAAGGGCATCTGCTTTCGCAAAAGCAACAAAAAAAAAAAAATAAGAAGAGAGAAAATCAGCGTAAATCGTCCGTCAACTCGACGGTACGAGGATTATCTTGCCGCGTGAACGTTCGTTACGCGTATATAAATCAATAACCATCGAGCAAGGAGGAACGAGTTATGCGCGACTTATATTGCCCTCGACTCCTCATTGGATCTCGGATCCAATCGGATCATCGAGTGCTTTGTAATCGCCTAAGAGTATGAAGACCCGTTCGTACGTTGCAACGTACGTATATATTCACTCTATGTAAGTTCGAAGAATCGTAAAAAATGTCTATTCGTATCTTTATCCCGTAGTTATTATCGAAAAGGATCGATCGACGAAAGGAGAGCGTGCTTTATTTTCGTTCGTTCGGAAAACGCCAGATTTCGAAGGTACCTTTGAGTAAGTACTCTACAAGGGCTTCGTCCTTTTACGCCCGCGATTGTTTCTCGCTGCGATCTGCTATAAGGATCGCCTTCTTTTTCTTTCGAGAACAGGAGAGAGAGAGAGAGAGAGATAGATAGATAGATAGATGGAGAGAAAGAGAGAGAGAGAGAGAGACAGAAAGAAAGAAAGAAAGAAAGAGAGAAAGGTATTTCAGAGACCGAGGTATCGAAGGTGTGGAAGCAGAAGAAGAAGAAGAAGAAGAAGAAGAAGAAAGGGGAGGAGAGAAAGAAGGGGAAGAAACGAAGAAAGAGAAACGAGAAAGACAATGCAGAAAGAACAGCAGGTGTCTGTTCCTCTTCTCCAGTCCCTTCTTTATTGTCCCTATTTCTTTCTCCTTTTCTCTTTTCGCTTATTCGTCTCCTCCTCCTCCTCCTCCTCCTTCTCCTCCTCCTCGTCGTCGTCTCTTTCTTCTCGCTCGCTCGTACATACACATATATACGTACGTACGTACGTACGTACGCGCGATCTCTAGCCGAAGGCTACCTTCACCCCTCCCCCTCCCCTTCCCCCCTGGCACTCACGAGTTCTCTCCCTCTCTCTCTCTCTCCCTCTCTCTCTCTCTCTCTCTCTCTCTCTCTCTCTCCCCACCCCTCTTTGTTCTTTCGCACTCCCCGTAGAGTGGCAAACAGGAGTTCGCCTTATTTGGCGGAGAGACAAGGAACGATCAACTTAAACAAATGACATCAAACAAAGTTTCGCCGAGGAGCCTGATTACCTTAGGTGCGCTCTCGTTAAGGTCGCCCCGTTTTAGAGCATTGCTCATTAATTACGATTTCGCATCTCTTACGTTAAACGCTGAGACAACGCCGACGAGGAGCCACGCGATATCTATCGCGTTGTTCGTGATTACAAATTGTTACGACCCCTCCCCCGTCCTTTTTCAATCCATTATCATCGTCAATATTTTTTTAGCTCGATTTCAGTCCAATCGCTCTATGTAAAAACAAATATATTTCTCGTACATTTTTCGATAAGTAAAAGAATATTGATAGGCATCTTGATTCTCTCTCTCTCTCTCATATATACACACGCACACACAAATGAAAATTAATATTGATTACACTCTACAAATTGTCTTAATCTCTTTGAGTAACCCCTCAAAGTCTTGGAGTTTAAGAGATCCGAACGAGAAGCGAGACGATCATGAGAAAAAGAATACGAGACTAATTACACCCTGAGAAACGATACGAATCGTCGATAGAAACAGAAAGAGAGAGAGAGAGTGAGTGAGTGAGAGAAAGGGAGTGGAAGAGAAAGATAGAAATAGAAATATAGAGATAGAAATACAGAGAGAAAGAGAGAGAGAGAGAGAGAGAGAGAGAGAGAGAGAGTGGTACACATAAATTAAAAGTCATCTGGACGTCTGGCAAGAAGTCTGAAATATCCTTCGAAGAGTGGAACGAAGAAAAGGATTTGATGAGAAGTACCGGACGGTCGAACGCAGAATGCCGTGGATGCCGGTTGAGAGTTTCGAAAAGGAAGGAAGGAAGGAAAGAAGGGGAAAAAAAAAAAGTCGAAAGTCGGGATACAGCCAGGCGATTCTCTCCCTCCTTTTCCTCCCATCCCATCCCCCTCCTCTTCCACCTCCTTCGCATCGTCGTGGGTCCATCTCTCCTCTTGCCTCTACTTTCGCATCTCCTCGTCTCTTCCGCCAGATCTTTCCCATCCTCTCTTACCCTTGCCCTTTCCCTTATTCCCTTTTCCTTTCTTTTTTTCTTCTTCTTCTTCTTCTTATTCTCTACCTGGCTGGCTAGCTGGCTAGCTGGCTGGTTGGCTGGATGGCTGGCTGACTGGCCCTGTTCGCTCTCTGTCCCTTTCTCTCGTCCATAGAAGCGGCATCTTTTGAGGGAGAAATCGGAGCAAAAAGGCTCAGGAGGGAACACGGCGAGCAACCGTGTTAACTGCGCTGCTTATGCATTCATATCCTTGTTTCGCGACAACCTGCTGATTGTTTCCACAAAACGCGAGAACCCCCTTGTAGTCGTCGCATTCGAGGCCGGTTTTTTCGGACGAGTGATGGTAGTGTGGTAGCAGCCGTCGCCTCCGCCACCGACGCTATCGACGGAGCAAGACCGTAGGTGCCGTTTAAGACGCTAACTCGACCGGCAAAAAGAACCAATTTGTATGCGGGTGAATGCTCCAACTTCAACTCCAACTCCATTTCTCGCTCCTCCGCTCCTTATTATTCTGATTATTCTTCTTCCTTTGTAATATTTCTACGGCCAACCGAGAGATAACGGACTATTTCTTTTTGGTTAGAGAAGTTCGAACGGGGGAGAAAAAAGAAAAAAAAAAAAAAGGATGAAAATATTACAACGTATAAGCTCGCGCGATTCTTCCTTCGCTTAGACCGAATCGAATCGTCCTGGTTGTATGAGCGTATGACGGACGAGAATAACGGGGAAAAAAAAAAAAAAAAAGAGGAATTTCTTCTTTTTGATCGAGTTCAGAGAAGTAGAACGGATGAAAATGTTATAGGTACATGGTTGAGAGATCTTTTTACATTGATGACTTTAACTTCAAGTCCAAATCGAATAACGGGGTAGGGGGTGGGGATTACTTCGTGGTCGAGATTTGATGGTAAGAGAAAATATATCGTAGCGGGATGCGTTTCGGGATAGTTGTACGGATTTTGACTTGGGTAGAATCGTATCGAAGGGATCTGGGAATTACGTTAATTTAGCTTAAACCATGCGAGTCATAAATTAAATTGGCGCGCCTTCGTTGCCTGCTTCGAATGGAAAATCGTTCTATAAACGGTTTTCGCGAAATGTGAACCGCACACGTTGTCAGAAGAGAGCGTGTGCCGGCTACGTGGGTGGAGTTGTAAAGGCGGCTACTAGAGAAGCTAGTATGTATATATATATATGTGTGTGTGATATATATATGTGATATATATATATATATATATATATATATATATATACCTATATAGCTACTACCGGTAGCAAACATCGTAACGTAATTTACTGCTATTTACATGCGTATAATGGACTTTGCCGCATGGTTTTATCGCTTTTCGTCGCTTTTATCATCGCGAACGATCGTTCGAAAGGCAAGAAAGTACGAACTTGAGAGAGAGAGAGAGAGAGAGAGAGAGATTTGCGAGAGTGACTCGTCGGCGAGTTAACGCGAGGTAGCTACACGCGCATAGTAATCTAATAGCTATGATACTCTCGACGTATCACGTTCGCTTGAATTCAGCACTTCTCTCAAGAGAAATCTCGAAGTGTCGACTCGGACGTTATCTGAAGCACTGACGAATTCCAGAGCGACAGACAGAGAGAGAGAGAGAGAGAGAGAGATAAGAGATGATCGAAAGCTTTTTTTTTTATGATCCCTTAAAATTCTCAATTCGAAGTGGCAAAGATAAAATCGAGTATTCCCGAGGAAGATTCGTGTCGGCCAGAGTAGCTTCCAGGTGCTTTGAGGAGAAAGGATTATGTCTTGAACATAGAGAGACAGGAATCGATCGTTCATCGATCGTCCTTCTTTTTTACCCCTTCTTATTCGGATTATGCGATAATGGAGCGAAGAAGAGTGTATACGTGTAAAGAAGCGTGGAAGAAGGAGCAAAAAAAATTAAGGAGACGCGCGCGTGAATAAGAGAGAGAGAGAGAGAGAGAGAGAGAGAGAGAGAGAGAGAGAGAGAGATAAAGAAAGAGAGATAGCATAAGGAGGAAGAGGGAGATAAAGAAGATGAAGAATAAGTCCGAGTTAACGGTAAAGGTGGACGTGATCGCTGTCTCGATGGTTTGGTCTCTCGCGAAGGTATATCGTGGATCCTCTCTGTCTTCCCCTCTCTCTCTCTCTCTCTCTCTCTCTCTCTCTCTCTCATACTCCTTTCGATCCTCCGTATATCTCTGGCACGACGACGACGAGGCCAACAGAGAGAAGGAGGTTTGATTTAGAACACGGCAGAAACGCCGCTGTCGGAGTGCCTTCCGACAAAAACGAGGTCTGCTTAACCAACCGAGAGGTTTGCCGGTTCCAGCGCCGGCTCCAGCGAAGCCTCCTCACCACTTTCCCACTGGCCCGTATATGGCTCAACATTTTATCTTATATAGCCTTCTCGTAGCTAAGGGCTCGATACCTTCAAGCCCCCGCGTCAATCTCGTACACCCTGAACCATTCGATCGGTCCAAAGTTTCCTTTCTGTTTACTTTATTTTCCTTCTTTTTCCTTTCTTTCTTTCTTTCTTTCTTTCTTTCTTTCTTTCTTTTTATTTCTTTTGTTTGTCTTTTTTTTTTTTTCTTTTGAACGAAAAATCGTGCAATTCAAAATCGTTCGTACTATCGCCCTCCCCCCTTAACGTAACGATACTCCGAACAAGATCCAAGGAAGAAAGATAAATCGGAGAGATAAGAGAAGAAAAGTGAAGTGGGATCGCGCAAAACCGGGGCGGGGCGGGGGAGGGGAGGGGGGCGGGGTATGCATATTTCGACGTATCTCGAGAGGCAATTTCTCTCTTTTCAAAGATTCGAGTCAAGAAGGAGAGAGTTAGGTCTTTCGTGTATGCTTCGGATCGTGACTGTGAACGTTCGCGAGATCCCTTCGTGTTCCTTGCGTTTCTTCTTCTTCTTCTTCTTCTTCTCGGAGAACGATCGATTCACGAAGCGGCATTTAGAGGAGGCAACAAAAGGCGATTCTCTCACGAGAGTAACGTCACGATTTAAAGCGAATAGCATTACTCTCGTTCCGTGCAATGTCGGTGGTGGAGGAGCGTCGTCCGTCGTGTCGCTCGATTTTCCGAGTGCTCGACTAACCCAACGTAAAGAGGAATCATCATCCATGGGTTTAGCTTCGACTCGTTCTACGGCGATTTGTCGGGAGTCAAGAGATAGATAGATAGATAGATAGAGAGAGAGAGAGAGGAAGGGGGGAGGGAGAGAGAGGAGAGAGGAGGCCATAAAGGTGAGAAACGGTTGGTGAGACGACGGGTCGACCGGGCCTCGAGCGAGGAATCATTGTTGTGTTCCCCCCCTTCACCTCCCCCTCCCCTCCCCCTTGCCTTCCGCTTCGTCCAAAGGACGAGCAGTAAAACCGTACGATAATTATCGTCCGGCGCGTTGCACGACGCGTTTGCGACGTCGACTCTCTCGCCAAGCTCATTATCGCACCCTACGAAAGCCGTTCTCTCTCTCTCTCTCTCTCTCTCTCTCTCTCTCTTTCTTTCTATTTATCTCTCCTTTTTTCATCCTTTTCTCCCTCAGACGTCTTCTCGTGCAATACTATAACGTAACGATATATACAACGATCGACCGAACCACGGGAAAATTTGTAGTAAACGTATTCTCCGAGTACACACTATGTAACTATATCTATATGCAAATACACGCGAGCCGTAATTTTATGAAAAATGTTATTATTAAAAATCGCATCTGTGGGTACTTCGTAACGTCAGCGGTATGATGTCTCGTTAGCGATTCTATGTGGGTTTTTTATTTTTTTATTTCTTTTCTTTTTTTTTTTTCTCATCACGGATCATTAGAAACATTGTTTTTACGAACTTTTATATTATTTCTATACGATGTTATGGCGTATGGATTGGATCTCTCTCTCTCTCTCTCTCTCTCTCTCTTTCTTTCTCTTTATACCTTTCTCACGTGGTAACCAAGGAAGGTAGATTTCTTACGACATTTACAAAAATTCTTTTAAAGGCGGCACTTTCAGGAGACAAACTTGGAATTGGCAGATCCAGTGGGATAAGAATTCACGGGATCGCTTCTGGCTCCGTATGGCGTGACTTTAACACTCGGATCTTCCACGTTCGTGGCACAACGGCACGAAGCAGTAACCGGCTGCACGTAGCCAAGCTCACGAGAAACGCTGCTGCATGCTGCACGTTGCCGCGCAGCTTCTTTCCTTGTTGTTTGCTCTTATCTTCGAGATCTTTTTCTTTTTACTCTCACGGGGCACCATAGTGTGTCCCAACCAAGTCGAGATTTCACGTGAGAGTTTTATCGACGATTTACGGGAACGATTGGACGTTGCAAGACCGTCGTCGTTGTACTTTGGAATGGGGGATGCGAAATAACGTTGATTAGTTTTATACCGTTAACATCAAAGATCGATCTTTCAAGGTATACGAGAAGATGAGTTTGATCTACCATGTTGCAATTGGCAATTTGCTTTTCTTTCTTTCTTTTTTTTCCTCTCTTCCCCATGGACGACGAAGCTTTATTACGGTTTCTTTGGTAAATCATTTTCTGGATTCGCGATACGTATACGTGGAAAGAGAAGATCGTTGAGATGCTGTGGTCCATAAACGATGGTCTGGAACGATATCTTCATATATGGTTTGAAAATCAGGTAATACAGATAACGTGCCGTGGATGAGTTTGCCAGGTGCAATTGCAGGTAACATCACTTAGATAAGATACGGATATTTATGGTATATACGAGCGGCAATAAAAATATTTTATATTTCGAAATGAAACGAGATAAAACTTAGTATCAGTCGGGTATTGATTTTTTTTTCTTTTCTTTTCTTTTCTTTTCTTTTTTTTTCTCTCTCTCACGCGTCATTAATCGATTTTGTCGAATTATAGTATAGAATTTAACGTACGAGAGTATCGAAAAAATGTTACATTGTATTCTTGTTAACTTTCATCTGTTTAAACTTCGACGTGACGTTTTCGCGATGACGTATTCATCATGAGCCGTTTTGCGAGTAAAAAAACTTACATTCAAATTCAATAGTCCTTCCGTTAAAAATCATTGTAATTTCAAAATTTCATTGGTATTAATGAATGCGACGTAATTGCCCATTACCTCAGTTATTGTAAAATAACAGTCGTTTGGAATGACAAGTATCGGTATCGGAGAAAATGAATCATATCAAGTGTATCATTAATACGAACATACCACGTCGTGTTCCATCAAGTAAGTGTGAATTATTTCTATTTATTTCAAATAAAAAAAAAAAAAAAAAAAAGAAAAAACTGGAAAAAAAATATCGAACGTACGTGTAATTCTTTTCGAGGTTATACGATCGAAAAAAAAAAAAAAGTCAAATCTTTTCTCATAGATACAAGAATAACGCATTGTAGCAGTTGCAAAAGTGAGATGAGCTTTAAAAGGCGTCCTTTCAAAGTACGATCGTCAAGGGTCGACGGTACCCTTAAATTGACCATGAGAAAAATCTATCAACTTTTGTTAGAACATCGACGCGAAGAAACCAGGATTGGTAGGAGACCGATGTTATACGGACAATTCGGAACAAGATCAAAATATATTGCACCTTCGGTCAGAAAGTTTTTGTCGGAAAGAAAATTACCGCCTACGGGATACATCGAAAACTTTACTCCGGGGCAAGATGTGAGATTTAGCAGCAGTTCTACAATGTGTTACGACGATCATAGAGCAAATTACGAAGGTGATCGAGATAATCGATCGTACGCACAAATGATAACGGCTTATAACGAGACTATGATGACCGTCGATAATATATTCGATATGTTTCGCAATCATCGGTCGAAGTCTAAAATGAACGTTCGTTTGTCCAAAACACTTTTTAGAACTACGTCGACCTTGTTTTATCCGACGTATAATTTGGAAAATTTTACCATCAAAGAGAGCACCGAGGAAACATCGACGACCGACTTGTCGTGCGCTGTCGATACAAATTTTTCAAGGGAGATCGATAATGATTATTATGATAAGGACGAGCAAACCAAGAAGAACCTCGAGATATACGATTCTCCGACGGTTTCTGAAACAACCGCCCGCACATACGCGAGTATAATTGCTGATTATAGCGCTGCTCTGAACAAAGATCTTACCTCGAACAAAAATGAGGATAATTTTTCAAATTTGTCATTGATTTCTTATTCACCGGTAAAAGTGACAACATCGGAGACGTCAAACTTCGTATTATCGTCCCCTGCACTCAATACGGATTCTCGTAAACAGATAAGCATAAACGAGGAAATAGATTGGCTTAGAAAAGTCGATAAAATTATTAAGGATTTGAAAAAGTCAACCGGAGAGAAAGATAAGCAAATCGATAAGGACGCTCTTAGTTCGAAAGAAACAAACGTTTTGCGAAGCGTTGCGATGGACGAAGGTGTTAAAGTCGACGAAATGAAGTTCATCGAAGTGACGTCGGAGGAAACTTCGTTTCCCGAAAAGAAAATAAATGAAGAAAGTTCGAAGAATTACAAAGATAAGAAACGAGAAATTCGTGAGAACAAAACGGAGAAAGTCGATGATATCAAAATGTCTAGCCAAAGTTCGTCATCGAATTATAATAATCCAACTTCGTCGAATCTCGCGTCTAACACTAAAAAGGGTTGGTCACAGATAACGAACGATACAAAATCAAATATTTCGAATGATCCACAAGTGGAATTACGAATGGTGCCGTCCGGAAGTGAATCGGTCGTATCCGTTAACCTAGAAGGTATCGCAAAAGCAATCGAATCGAAAAATCCGAATTCGAAAGAATTGTCTATCGTTGTGTCGAATAATAAGAAAACTTTGTCCAAGGCTTTGCCAACAAATATTAAAGGCGATAATAATCCAAATTCGTGTTCTATGCATATATCTATCAGCGAAGGATCGTTACCGGTTAAAGAACTCGAATTATCAATTAATGGTAAACCAATTTCGGATGTTAGAACTATCAAGGCACGTTCGGAGACCTTGAACGTTCTTACTTCGATGGACAAGGTCGAAATACGTGTACCTTACGCTAAGGATAACGTTAACGCGCTAAATCAAGGCCCGAAGAACATTGCGAAAAATGTAGAAAATTTGGAATCCGTGTTGAAACTACGAATAGCAACCGCCTTTGACGGAACTAATCCAGTAATCACATCCGACGACACGAAAAAGATACAACGCAAACAGAGCGAACTCGAATCTGAGAGTACGAAAATGAAATTGGCTCGTACCGAGGATAGCAACGTCAGCGTGAAAATGTCGGAATTATCGTCGGCATCGATGAAAACTAACGATGAATCGAGTATACGAAAAATTCCTGTTAAAAAGGTCGAAACATCGAGTGAAATCAACGCGATAAAACCTTATAATACCGATAAGACTCGGGAGAAATCCGAACGACCGGCGTGGGTAAAAATCAGAGACAATTCCTTGGAACGATCGAGTGCTTCGACGTTCCTCGGTCCTAGTGACGACGTTAAGAGAAACGAGATAACAAGTGATATCGATTTGAGACTTTCAAAGACTTTTGGCGGTAAACTTAACAGAATGAGTAACTTGAACGTTAAAAAGGATGAACTGCCTGAACCAAAGATCGTTTCGAATAGCGGCGGTAAAAGGGTCGGAAATGAATCTTCTAAACGTGAGAATTTAAAATCCGTCGCTTCGGAAAAGAGTACGGTTAAAAGTAGCGTTATAACCGATAAAGCCGCTATAAATAATCCAGCTTCTGAGAAAGCTTCTGAGAAAGCTTCTGAGAAAGTTTCCGATAAAACTTCTAAACAAGATAAAATTACGTCTTTGGCAGATATCGTGGCGAAGCATTCCGGTCGATCATCCGATGGAAACTCATCTGCAGTTTCTGGCAAACCTAAGCCCGGTTCTGGTAGGTTAGATGATCGGAAATCACCGTCATCGAATAAACGTGATTCCAAAACGATCGACAATGTCGCAAAGAAATCCAATTTAAATAATCAATCATCCGAAAGTGACACGTATGACGAACGTATCTTACCAAAGTGGTCACCATGGTGGTCTGATTCTTATATGAAATCGAAGAAAGAGGAGGACGATCAGAGAAGTTTTTCAGCGTCGAAGAACGTGACTGATAAGCAAAAAGCAAAGCAATCGAATCGTACGTACGCCTCGAACGATAAGGTACGATCGAAGTTTACGAAAGATTCGTTGGAAGAAAGGAAATCTTCGACGAAGTGGCAGAATCCATCCGTCGAAGTTAAATCCAGCGAAGCGGAGAACAAGTACGATACAAAAGATCCAACGACGTATTCTAAACCACTTCTCGACGGTGAAAGGACATCGAAAAGTTCGAGCACGTTGAAAAGTGGAAACGTTCAAATCACACGTGATGACGATCCCGTTCTTGTCAACGAGAAAACTACAGGTCGTTCGTCTTCGAGCACGGTAAAAATAGCCGGTGAAAAGTTAAATCAGCGGAACGACGCTTCTTTGAAGCGAGAAGAAAAGAACGTTGGTACGACGAAGGAAGTAGAAAGTACGAAGAAAAATGTTACCGATGAGAAACATTGTTTAACGACGGGTAAGAAGGATAGCGTTGGAATACAAATGAAGGATTCGCCGAAGTCTGACGTTCTTATGAAAAATATCGATCCACGAATAAATCCGAGTCAACGAATTGTCGGCGAAGTGAGGAACGAGAAATTAATTCGTCACAAGGTGGTAACGTCGCCCGAAGAAAAATCGGACAGGCAAACGAGCGATAAAAAGGATTCGTTCAACGACGCGGCAAAGCAAACGAGTTATACGAATGATTCGAAGGACGGGAAGACGAATAATAATATTTTTAATTCGATGAAACCGATAGAAAAGAAGAAGGACGGGACTTTGATAGATTACGGTGTTAAAGTTGCGTCGAGAAAGAAATCGGAAAAATTAACGAGTCGAACAAAGGATGTCGCAACGAACGAAGTCGCTAAAGATAAGGTTAAAGAAATCGATTCGATTGGGGCGACGTCGGACGAGAAGGTAACGGAAAAGGTAAATCAACGTTTGGATAATCACGATGAAATTAAAACCGGTCGATCGACTAAACCGATCACTGTACCTGTGCAAAGTCCGACAAAGTATAGCCAAAGAAACGTTGAATTCAAAGAGAAAAAGGATAGGACGACGAATGAATTCAAATCGTCGAAGAGCGATGATACCGATAGAGAAAAAAAGTTTGATCGGCTTAGAAAAGACGTTGATTTGAACGCAGTCGATTCGCAGAAGATTAACACCGAATCGTTGCGTGAAAAATTATCGAAAACATTGGAAAGATTAAAAGAGAATGTACCATACGATACCGATACTGTAAAGGACCTTTCTTCCGTCAAAGAAGAATCCACAAAAATCAAGAACACTACGACCGCTCGAGGATCGGACGAAGGAACGATAGTAAAAAAATCTTCGAGATCATCTTCGACGAACGGGGTAAACAGTTTAACGGATTCATTACCCGATACTACGATGCTACGATGTTCGTCGAAGCAGTTGGATAAAAAAAAACCCCAAAATTTATCCGATAAACGTTCATCCAAAAATACTCAAGACAATGGCAATGTAAAGGAAAAGCCAAGAGGACCATCGAATTCTATAAATTCATCGTTGGACAATACGAATAAAAGTAAAAGTGGCTCTAACGGATCGAAAAATAATTCGGGAACACCTTCGAATCCTGTTAATTCGAATAATTCGAGTTCGTGCAAGAAGACGAGGCCATATTCCTCGACGTCTATAGGGTTGATAAAATGCAATGTATCGCATAAACACGACTGCAAGGAAAAGGACAAATCAAAAAATGACGTGAAATTAAAGGATGAGCCTGTTAATAAAACAAAAAGGCCAGAGAAAGAAATGGTATATTCGGTTTGGTTGCAACGTAAGAAAGAAACAACCGACGATAAAATGTCTTAGATGATTATTAAATGTTCAAAAATATTGCTTATCGAATCATGAATTTTTCCAATTTCTCCAATGCCTTGTACGTTTGTGTAACGATAATAAAGAATAAACGAATATAACATAGTAGAATGCAATCGACGAAGCTTTTATTCCATTAAGTTCAATACACATGTAATTAAATTCTCGAATGACTTGAGATTATCAAGAAAGGTTGCATAGTCACTATAGAGAAGACTTCAATACCTTGCCTTGCGTAAGAGTAACCGCTTTTCGAACGTGTCTGTGTGTGTTTTATTGGCGGGCCACGAGCGCACGAGGATTGGATAATTAAAATTCTCATTAAAGCCGGTGTCGGCATCCTGAAACGCGTTGCAGACAATGGCTCCTGAAACGAGGCCGCCAGGGATCCAAAAGATAAAATGGGCCTGAAGGAACGGAAGGGTGGCGACGAAGGAGAAAGGAAAGGGCATGGATGGGCCTGTCTAACTGGCCATGAAGAAGGAAAAAAAGCCCGTACTGATTCTCCTTTAAGAATCGAGATATCTACAAAGGATCTTAAATATCGTCTTTCTCCCTTTTCCCTTTTTATTCTAAACTCTTTTGTAGTACGCATTCTCACCTTGCTACAACATTAACATTAATGTATGTACATACACACACACACACACACACACACACACACACACACACACACACACACACATGTGTGTATATATTTATATTATGTAGCAATGATTATAAGTATTTGGAAAATTTCTTATGTAAAACGTGGCTATATTATTTCATTAAAATTCATCAATTTCCATAATAAGTGCCGTTCAAAACACTAACGCGTTTACACTTATGCATTTATTATAATTATATAGTAACGATGTATGTAAGTATTTAGCAAAGTTCATAGCGAAGAATATAGAACGTCGCTATATTATTTCATTAAATTCATCAATTTGCATGGTGAGTGTCGTTCCGACGGAAGGAAGAAGTCAGCCGCCTGACACACATCAATCCGTAAGGAAGGCCGTCGAAGGTTCCGAGGTCGGAGCAATCGGTGCATCGTGATACCTGTCATTATGCCGATTCGTGGCTGGCAACAATTTTTGGTCCGAGTATATATAAAGTCCATTCTTAGCGATAGGGCGAGGCCTCATCGTCTAAGAGCGCCTTGGTGCGTGCCAAGGACCGAAACCCATTATTACGCAGGCGTTTACTGCGAACGTAACTTCGTTCCGCCAGCTTGCCAGTCATTCCAAGTAATGTATCTCGAGAGAGAGAGAGAGAGAGGGAGAGGGAGAGAGTTGGGGTTAAGCGAACTTTTATCGAGAAGAGAGACTCTTTTTTCTCTCTCTCTCTCTCTCTCTCTCTATCTTTTTCTCTCTTTCTCTCTTTCTCTCTCTTTCTTCTCGCTGGTTTCTTTCGTAAAGATTTTTAATACATCCTGTTATTTCTTTTGCATTTACAAAGACTCAGACCGCGATTACGTCCATACATTCTTATTTCGAGGATTATGCCATACGGGTTCGACGTTACTCGATTTTCTTTTCGATTGCGCCGAGGTAGTTAATAATTATTCGTAATACGAATTTCTCATTAAACATACACAGGGAAGAAGAAAAAGGGACGAAGAAAGGAAAAAAAAAGAAAGAGAGAGAGAGAGAGAGAGAGAGAGAGTAAACAAAACGAAAAGAACGATCGGACGGAAAGTGTAAAGTTCACGCGCAAGTTACTCCTGGCGATAAGGTCGTTAATTATTAAGAGCAGCCAAGAACATCGTTCATCCGGAGGAATGCAGATGAGTTCTGGTTCCCTCTTTCCACTCCTCGACATTCATCTTGGATCTTCGGACCCTCTTTTTCTTTTCCCTCTCTCTCTCTCTCTCTCTCTCTCTCTCTTTCTCTTTCTTCGAGCTACCTTCTCTTTCTTTACTCTCCACCTTCCTTTTTTTCCTCCTTCTACGTCGCAACGCTTCGATCTGACCTCACGAGGGTCCGGTTCAACCTCGCGGCCCTACCTTACGCAGTTTTGATTTATCACAGCGTTCCTTGCAATTCCTTATAAATATCGAGGAACAACTTCTCCGCGATGGTTCATCGTTCATCTCCTATGAGAGGAGCCATATCTCAGAAAACCTTTACCGACTTTTCCTTAATCGGCGATTCGCAGGTTTGTTTTTTTGTATAGGTTCGTTTAATGGGAAATGAAAAAGTTAAAGGAAAACGAACAAAAATAAAATAAAAAGATAAGAAGAAGAAGAAGAAGAAGAAAAAAGACAAATAGAAACGGACGGAAGGTCGTAAGATAAAAGTTCGAAGAACAAGAACCACTTTGAAAGCTATCAACCTTCTCGGTTAATGACTCTCACTTACGCAACACACGTATTCGGGATTGTCATTTGCATAATGCTTTCATTTCTAAACTTATACATACATACTCTATACATACATTCACAAAGCGAAAGAGATAGAGAGAAAAAGAGAGAGAGAGAGAGAGAGAGAGAGAGAGAGAGAGAGACCATAGCGAGAATACAACACGTGTTGAACGCGATGCGCTCGTAAAAGTATTCGGAGTTACGATCATCAAAGAGCCCGGATTCCAGTGTATCCACGGGCGTGCTATAAGTATGGTATACTTCATCGACGTTGGGGCCCTTAAGTGGCCCCTTCTACTCTCGTAAATTCACGGTTAGATCCGGCGAAACGTTCGGAGCCAGTCAAGGTTTCGAATACGTACGTACACGCTTACATACGTATGGCGATACGTACGTATGTATATGTATGTACACGTAAGTCGATCTCTCGCAGTCTCTTCCTTCCAACTGCGAAGAAAAAAATATTTTTTCAAACGAGAGATCGAACCTTATCATCTCGAGTACGTTTCCAGCTCACGCATACATTAACTCACACATATACGCACGCGCACGCATATATATATATATATATATATATATATATGTACACGCGTTAACACACTTTGAAATCGCAAGGACGATGAGATCCCGCTATTCCTTAGGATTCGATTGGCTTCCGATCGTCCTTTGTTTGTTTTAATTATGCGCTCGCGAGACAAGGGCAGCGTCATTACTACTACTACTACAACCACCTTCTTATCGTAGCCACACACACACACACACACACACACTTATGTAGCTTTACCAATAACTCGATTCCTCTCTTAAGCGACCTTTGTATTATTTATTATCTTGCTAGGGATCGTCGCCTCGCCAACGGACCACAACCTCTTTCCTGCATTGGTCCGATCAAGGGCGATCGGACTTATACAATGTTACGAGGGAAAATACCATTCGGTCGGTGTTTCTCTTTATATTTCTTTTCTTTTTCTCTTTTTTATTTCTATCTCTCGCTTTTTTTTTTTTTTCTTTCGTCGACTCTCGTACGTCCCCATTATATATTAAAGAAGAGACCGTTCTCTTTCTTTTTTCCTTTTTTGTTTTTTGTTCTCTTTTTTTTTTTTTTCGTCGACTCCAACCTCTTCTCCCTCTCTCTCTCTCTCTCTCTCTCTCCCTCTCTCTCGCATATTTTTAAATAATATTTAATTCCGCGGTATCTCCATAAAATTTGCAATATTTATTCTGGTTAATCCTTTCGAAGATAAAATCCTTTACTCTTGGAAGATTTAAAGAAGAAAAATCACAAGTACGAGCACCTTGTGAATTTCGTTTCGTGCTCGGTTGCTTTCAAAATCTCTCTCCCTCTCTCTCTCTCTCTCTCTCTCTCTCTTTTTTTTTCCTTTACTTTACACGTTCATTCGTTCGGCACTTAATCCTTCTCGATGGACGAGGTAAAAAAAAGTTTGAAAGAGAGATATCGAGATGCTTGGAATGGTGTAAGATAAAAAAAAGGAAAAAAGAAAAAAGAGAAAGGAAAAGAAATAAAATGAGAAAAAGAAAAGAGGAAAGACCGATAAAGTCCGCGAGATCGGCTCTTTCGAAAAGAGGTGGTAATCCTCTTAGGACGGTGCGCAACCGATGTCCATATGAGCGACGACGAAATCGTTCGAGAGTCGTTCCTTTAGCGAGCGCGATGCTTAAGTCGCGAAATTATAGAAACATCAAGGCTTCTTAAAGCGTAAGCTCAAACCAACTTAAGCCAGCCTCTCCTTTCGTATTATTCTTTTACCATGGTAGTTCAACGGCTTCGTTGACGGTAAACAAGATTTCCGTATGTCAAAGAAATTCTTATCTCGAAAAGAATAGCATAATTTTGCGAAGCTTTGGAATAAAAAAAGAAAAAAAAAAAAATAAAAAAAAAAAATAGAAGAATTCTCTTAATTCCCTTAACATTTCACATTCGTAATATGAACTTTGTCGATAAGTTTTCTTTATCTCGAAATTACGACGATCAAATGACGATGCAATATTTTTTCGTTCCTTTTATTTTTCTCATAAACGCGAATAAAAAGAAAAGAATTCGCACGCTTTAGTATTTAATTTTTATGTTTGCGCGATGATGGGGGGGTCTTTAACATTATGTGAAAAAATACTACTGCGTTACTTCGCTATAAATCGATTACTTTATTACTCGGAAAACCTTGGAATTTCTTTCCTTTGCATGATCACAAAAGAAAGAGAGAGAGAGAGAGAGAGAGAGAGAGAGAGAGAGAGAGAGAGAGAGAGAGAGAGGGAATACAAGAGGAGCAAGATGTCTTCGATATATTAGCGTAATTCGCTCTGTCCACCCGAGAGGGTAATGGGGTAATTGCTTTGTGAGTCTCCGCAAGGGTATTTCCTTTTTCATCCTTTCTCTTTTCGTTGCCACTTATGGGCTCTGTCGTCTTTTTAGTATGAGCCTTCGTTCTTGAATCATTAACGATCCTTTCGTCGACATTTTACATACGGCTTGTTTCGGATTAAACTTTTTTTCCTTATAAAAATAAACTCATTCTTTGATATTGCTGGATGGATAGAATTATGTACAAAAAAAAAAAAAAAAAAAAAAAAAAAGAAAATAAATAAAAATAAACGAATAAACGATTAACTCGCAGAAGAAGATGGTGCATTTAAAAAATCAATAAATCGAAAAATTAAATACGTATAAATTTTTACAAGACGATAATAACGAACGAACAAGTTAAATTGAAATTCTGTTGATAGAATAGGAAATCGTTGTTGGACTTGATTGTATATCCGAGAGAGTGATCGACGGTATTTGATTTTTTTCCCAAAAATAATAATAAAGATAATCCTAATATGGAATTTCTTCATTGACGATCGTCGTTCCTCATCCTCATTCGCGAAGGTAAGACCTCCACGGTGGTAGCGGCGGTCTTTCCACGTTGACAAACGTGATCTATCTTCGAGATTCTCGTCGCCTCCCTCGATCTTCGTATTTTCTTATTTTTTTACCCCTCGTCCTCTCTCCCCCCACCCACTATGTCTCTTGCCGTTGACTGCAAAGCGCCAAGTAACGAATAGACTATTGTCGCGTCAAGGTGCTATCGGGTTTGCATCTTTTCCTTGTTTTCCTTTCTCTTTCTTCCTTTTTCTTTATGTTTCTCTGGAAGCGAGGAGACCGCGAGTAGATCGTAGCTCTCTCGAGTCAAACAACTCGTAGAAAGTCTCAAGGGAAACATTGATCCGCTTCTATGATTTGGATATCCTCTGTCTCGTATCGATAGATTCCTAGCATCGTTTTTATACGATCGTTACTCGTGTCATTCGTGTCAATGCTTTGTCTCTCTCTCTCTCTCTCTCTTTTTCTCATTCTCTTTCTATTTCTCACGCAAAGGAACGCATTTTTCATGTCGAATGTAATCGAAAGTCGATATTAAAGTGCGAGAGACGGGGACGGCGCTCGCCTCTCGGTTCGTTTCTTTCGACCGTATCTCTAATGAGAATCGAAATCCTCCTAGGTTTTATTTTTCTATCTCTTCTTTTTTTTTTTTTTTTTATTTTCCCTTCGTTCCTTTTGCTCAAAGATATTACATTGCGATATAAATAATCCGTTCCGTGGCGGAGCACGCACCTTTAACTGTAATTCTATCTCTTTTCTTTATATATATATATGTGTGTGTGTGTGTGTGTGTGTGTGTGTGTGTGTGTAGAAATTATATTAAGATAGAATTAGGATTGAGCTAGGAAGTTGTAATAATTGACATAAGTTAATTAGTGAAATGTGAACAAAGAAAAAAATACGTCTTTACTCTTCGAACGTCTTATGGATTCTCTGTTCGACAAAATTCTCTCCCTTTAAACAAAACATTATCTCGAAACGAGGAGAAAACGTTCTCACTCTAAACAAAACATTATTTCAAGACAAAATAAAAACGCTCACATTAAAACTCTTGTTCGAGAAACTTCTTGAAATCTCTCGGATATTACATATATATATATATATATATATATATATATATATATATATATGCCGATTGTTCGTAATATAATTTCGAGAAAAAGAGGGAACGACGAAAAAGTATGGAAGAGGAAGAACATTCCTGTTAATCTCGATGATTTCTTGCGGTACCAATCTCTCTCTCTCTCTCTCTCTCTCTCTCTCTCTCATTCGCATATTCGATGTCGCGTAACGTTTCTCTCACATTTATTTCGCGATGAGACGACTTGCGCGAAAGAAGTCGAGCAATAAATAGTGACTGGCACAGTTCTAAAAGCAGTTCAAGCAAGGAACGCAACGATGTTTGAAACCATCAACTACGAAGGATAAGAAATTCGTATACTTTGGAACGCGAATTTCTTTTTTCGAGGAATGAGTATCGTTATGCGCCTTCGTTCATTCGGTAAGACGGTAGAGGATCTGCATACGATCCGAGTTTGGGCCAAGTTTTTCTTCTCTTGCAACGAGCTCGTGAAAACATGAGAATGGCCAGAGAGAAAGAGAGAGAAAGAGAGAAAGAGAGAAAGAGAGAGAGAGAGAGAGAGAGAGAAAGAGAGTAAGATAGAACATAAGGGATCGTCGAGAATGCGTATAGCTTGGTAACGACGCTAGCAACGTTAAGTGCGTGCCACAGCGTATAGACGATTTGCGTTAATGCGTTGGCATTCATTCGGTGGCGAGGTGGAAGGAGAAGAATTAACGTGAGAGGGCAGCTTCGATCGCATCTACGTACACGAGAGGAACGACTTTTCCATTCTAACGAGGCTTCCCGAATGTCGCGAGTGTATATCTTCGTTACGACGAGAGGAGGAGTAGCTTCGTTCCTATAGCTCCGGTCTTTCAAGGTAGATCCCATTGGAGGTCACAATGCATTCTCGCCGTGGGAAAGTGTTCTCACTGTTCACCGATCGATCGATCGATCGATCGAACGATCGATCGGTCATGCGACATTTCTCTCTCTCTCTCGTAACTCGAATATGCGAATGAACGTGTGTCGTTACTAGTTGTAATATCAGTGTATCTTCAAAAGCGTTCGAGCGTTTGCCGTTGCCTTCGTTTAATCGGGCAATTTAAGAAGGGGAAAAGCGTGGATAAAAGGTCCACCTTCTTGATTAGATCATCAAGAATCGACCACCGGGTCTTCGGCAAATGGCGATTCAACGGGCAATGAAATGCAATTTATTCAGGTTAGGGATCACTCCCCGCGAAGATACAGTTCGCTTGACGCGTGGAACACCCAGGAGCGATGAGAGAGAGAGAGAGAGAGAGAGAGAGAGAGAGAGAGAGAGTCCGAAGAGCTCGTTATACGAGCAATGGGGAATGCGACGAAGACGACGTGCGCCGCTCGTGGTGGACCACCCTGTTCGAAAGGAACAGAGAGAGAGAGAGAGAGAGAGGGGAGGAGGAGGATCGAGGGACAATGTCTTACTTGAATTTACTATCGGCCCTGTATTCTCCGTAACCGTTTGGCTTTCTTGCTACTACTACGAGAGGTTCATCGTAAGAGTTGCTTGCTTGGGAGTGTTCGATCATCGTTCAAGGTTCAAGTTGTCGATTTTAATCATATATAGCGTCCCTTTAATACGAGTTCAAATTCATCCCCTTAAATATCATTTAAAGTGTCACAACATGACCGAGAACGTCCGGTTCAGCAGGAATGGAGGTCACATCGCGATCGAACTAGGATCGATGCGTAACGATAAAGAAAAAAAAAAAAAAAAGAAAAAAAAAAAATGATCAACACTCAAGTTAATTATACTCCAAGACTTTTCTCCGTTCTTTCGCTCCATCTATGTCGAATCAGCTGACTACGCACACGATGATGTCACCGTTGCAACGCAGCCGAGGAGGAGCGACACCCACTCGAAAGGAGAACACCACCTACTTGCTTTAACGTACTTGCCACAACGTCATGAGATCGGAGGCCTCTGATCGGTTTTTCTTCTTCTAGTATGTATACGTGTAAACTCAGCTTCTTCTTCTTCTTCTACTTCTACTTCTACTTCTTCTTCTTATCCTTTTTCCACCACGCTACTCCGAAGCCATCGATCCTCTCGCAATTTCTCTCCCACGCGTCCAACGGTCGCGCGACCGACTCGCGTCCACCTCGGGCGCTTATTAGAAGCCTGAACGGTATCCTTCGTGAAAGATAGATAGATAGAGAGAGAGAGAGAGAGAGGGAGAGAGAGAGAGAGAGAGAGAGAGAAAGAAACGACAGGATTTGTCTACGTCATCGAAGATCTTTGAATTTACACTGTTTTTCATCGTCTATTGTTTCTGTACATTACACAACTTTATAACGCAAAATTAATTGTTTTTTTTTTTTTTATTTCTTTTTGGTATCCTATTAATGAAAATATTTGTAGAGAAAGAAATAATAGTAATTTGTTTGAATTTCTTTCTTAAGAAAACGGATCAAATCCGGCGAATAGATTCTATCGAAATAATTCAAGACTCTCTCTCTCTCTCTCTCTCTCTCTCTCTCTCTCTCTCTCTCTCTCTCTCTCTCGAAGAATCCACTCACTCGTAGTACTCGCCAAAGGTTCTTTGTTTGAGCTAAAAAGATGGAACGTGTCCTTTCTCCTAACCGTTGCTCGTTGTATCACGACTAGCACGAGGAAACTAAATGAGTTTCTTCTTATCCTCATCGGGTTCTTCAAAAAAGTTGTTGTTACTTTTGCAATAGAGTACCTTACGTTTTCACCAAGCATACATTATACCGTAATTTTGCAAGAAATCTGAAAGTAGAATCGATATTTCATTCGAAGAAAGAAATAAGGGAGTTCGAATTGATCCGTCGAACAACGCGAAATCCACCGATCGAAACCGAAGCTAAACGCTAATAACATCTCTTCGAGTATTTTTCCACTCGATTCGTCTCGCTCGAAACCAAGCCGGAATTATACCTACGATCAGTCGAACTAATAAGCACGTATCTCGAAACAGAAAGTTCGATATCTCCTTTTATTTATTTATTTATCTATTAATTTTTTTTTCTTGTATCTCTTTTTTTTTTCATTTACATGAAATCGAGAGCATAATGATAAAGTTTCTAGTAACCGTCTCCCACACCTCCACTCTCTCTCTCTCATTCCCTCTCTCTTTTTCTCTTTTCATCCATTTTTCAGCCCTCCCAAGATTCGAGACACGTCCCACGGAGACTTTTCTTCGAGACGACCGAAATGCACTGTCCTCGAGACGAACGTGTCGCCTCTTTTTTTACCGGAGAGAGGGGGGAGAGAGAGAGAGAGAGAGAGAGAGAGGGTGGGGGGAGGGAGGGGCCGCATCTTCGCGTTTGCCACGAACCTTTCAAAATATCGAGCTCTTCAACGTATAATAAGACATGCCAGAACTTTGCTTCGAACACCTCGGACACATGTCCATCGTTTACCCTCTTTCTCTATTCCCTGTGTTTTGGCTCTCTCTCTCTCTCTCTCTCTCTCTCTCTCTCTCTCTCTCTCTCTTTTGAAACGCGTATACGTCCGCCACTCGTCAATTAGAAGCGACATCCTCGGCGACACGAAAAACCAGACCGGGCTAGTACCTCGAATCGGGACCGAGGGGATTCGAAAGAATGACATTAACATACCGAGCGACCTGCCTTGAGAAAAGGGAGGAGAGACAGAGAGGAGAGAGAGGAGAGAGAGAGAGAGAGAGAGAGAGAGAAAGGGTGGAGACAGGAAGGAACGAAAGAACGAAGAGACTGAAAGGAAGAGGAGGAGAAGAAGGAGAAGAAAGAGAAGAAGAAGATGATGATGATGATGATGATGATGATGATGATGATGAAGAGGAGGAAGAGGAGGAGGAAGAAGGGAAGAGAAGGTGAGACACGGGTCTAAGAACATCGACGAATCCGTTGATTCGAAGTTGTCCGGGGACAAGAAATCACGATGACATAGAACTTACACCAATTCACGGCTTTCGAGAAAACCGAAGGATTCTTTTCGTTTACCTCGAATCGATCCCACTTCGCGCCTGTTGGATAATTAACGGGGTTCCACTAGTCTCGATTCGAACTCGCTTGGCGTCTTCATTCGATTCGCTCGACCGATCACGAAACGTCGAATCATCCTTTTTCCGTATTTATGCATGCATGCACGTACGTATCGTACGTGTGTATGTAAAAATTGTTATTACGTAACTACGGTAAATTATAAAAGCGTTATTGTATCTTATTAAGGATAATAAGGAGGAAGATAAGGAAGAAAATGAATGGTAAAAAAAAGAAAATAAAGATGAAATGTACGAACTTACGTACGTGCGCGCGCGCGCGCGCGCGCGTTTAAACGAACGACGACCGAACGTCATTAACTACGCGTGTACTCGCGCGGGGAATTTACAAGTTTACAAAGAAATCGAAATATTCTCTCCTCTTGCAACGTTACGATACATTTTCCTTAAGCGGAATGATTCTATCTTCGTTTCTAAGACGTATCGCAACGTTTTTATCGTAAGAAGGAAAGACGATTTGTAATTCTACGACGTCCGAGAATCGATAATACGACGTTGCTCGTTCAGCTTTCGAAATAGATTTACATATCGAGTATATAAGAGTTGCGCGAAGAAGAAAAGAAGAACAAAATAAATAGACTTAAAATGAATATAGATGGAAGACGCTCGAAGAAGCGTTCTTGTCTTCGTAAAGGGATACAAATTTGGTAGATAAAAGATATAAAAAATCTTTTTCTGGAGGGATGAAGAAAAATAAAAGGATGTCGAGAGGAAAATCGCGGGGTTCGGCTTTCGTGGCTCTTGACGGAGCCATAGTAAGGTAAAGTACGCAGAGAGGGTAAGCGTCAAGGACTCTTCAGTGGAGGCTGGAGAGACGCTGGACCAGTACTGTGCGCTAACGGCGGCCATATCTGGACGCGCACACCTTTGCGCTCGTGCCCGGGGAGTCGGCGCGTGCGCGCTCCGAACTTAACTGCCACTCTTTCGCCGTTTACGAGACTACGAATCAACGCACCAGAAATCTTTTACATACTGTCATTGGTAAAATCGATCCAACGTAGGTAAGTGTACATTTATACATTCCGAAATTAATTTGAACGAATTGTTTTTGGTTTTCTTTTTTCTTAATAACATCTTACCGTAAGGTTCGTAAGGTTTCGTACAATTGAACGTTAATAATGCAAATATAAGAATTACTCGATCGAAATTACTTCGTGAACTTTGACGTTCCGATATCGATTGTCGTTTATCGAATATATTTTAATCGATCGAATTCATTTGCGAAAGCGAAAACGAATTGCAACGACGTTTGTTTTAACACGAACGATTCGTTTCGCCGTAATATTTTTACTTGCCGTAATGTATGAGCGAATCAAACGCTTGTTCGATACGGGAACACGGATTTATATAAGTTGAATTTTTATCGATTTTATATTTCTAAGAATCCGATAGAAATATTACGATTTCGTATTGGTTATGTTGAAAAGAAAAATCGAATCACAGGATTTGGCCTATGTACGTTTAAAATTATATATGCCAAAGAAATGAAGAAAGGAAGAGACGATCACGAATCGTGTTCTGCTCGAACGAGTATTTACGTAAAGGCGAAAGAGCCATATGTAGGTCTCGCATTTGCGATGCAATCATAAAAAGCACAAGTATAATCGTTGTAATTACGAGACAACGACCAGCTCGTGAGAGGTTGGTATAGTAGGTATCTCTGTTTACCGACCAGACGGCCCGCCCTCGTTTCGAATAGCCCATGTATTTATTTGCTTTTACGCTAAACGACGAAGCCGCGCATACGAAAAAGAAGAGAGGGAGAGAGAGAGAGAGAGAGAGAGAGAGAGAGAGAGGTACGTATAATCGTGACGCAGGTGGCAAAGAGAAAACGATAAAACAAAAGGAGGGTGTTTGGGAGCCGAGTACGACGAAATCATTTCTTGACTTTGGTGTTTCGACGAGAACAAAAGTTTTACGAGATCCAATCTTTGTATATTTTCGAAGATCAAATTTTCTATATTTTTTTTTTTTTTTTTTTTTTTTTTTTTTTAAATAAGATTATCAATTCCTATATATTATTGATACACCCAATGTACAGTTCTATCGTTTGAAATTATAGTTTAAATAAACAAATGACTGTAGCAACTGTATCGTTGGCATTTCACATACTATACCATCGGGTCGATCAATAAATAATGTGGAAATTTCTTCATAAAGGACGACTTTAATTAATATAGATATAAAATAATAAAAATTCCGACGTCACGTATTGAACGAATTCAACGAGAGACAACGAAAAGGTCGTCCGTTGTAATATTCAAAAAGTGAAAATACGTTCGAAATTATTCTCGTTGGTACGTTGATTATTTATTATCATCGATAACGTCGAAGTGAATCAAGCAACGACGGCGTAAAAAATACGGGGAGAGGATCAACAATACGTCAATCCTCACGACCTTATTTATCTTTTTAATGGAAAAGCAACGACTTAGGAGCACGCGAGATTCAACTTGGTTTCAAGAGGAGTATGTATAGCCTTACTCTCGCGTCCTCATGGAGGAGCTCGAATTCTAGCCGAGCCGAGGTCTCGTAATCTTTAGCCTTTGGGGGTCAGCGCACGAGTTCGTCCGTGTTTCTTCAAAGGAGATCCTCCGTAGATAGAGTAGTCTGCCTGAGAAACTTCTCTCTCTCTCTCTCTCTCTCTCTATCTCTCTCTCTCTCTCTTGGTTTATACGAGCCTCGGAGAAGGTGCCAGCCCGGTATTGGTACCACGTACAATCTGGACCCTTTCGAAAGGGCAGCAGCACATTTTATACGAGCAAACTCGTGCACTCTCTCTTAAGACAAAGGCTTCCAACGGATGGCACATCGAGATAGCGTTGGTAAGCGGCGTCGGAAGGACTCTCTTGTATTTTTCTTTTTTTTCTTTTTTTTTTTTTTTTTTTTTTGGATTTACCGTTCCTCTTCTCTCTGCTCTTCTTCGATAAACCCATCCCCTATCTCCACCCCACAACCACCCCGAAATGTTAATGAGAGAAGATCGTGAGAATCGTAAGAGGAGAGAGAGAGAGAGAGAGAGAGAGAGAGAGAGAGAGAGAGAGAAAGAGGGAGAAGAGAAGAGAATAGGAGACGATCGATCGGCCTGCAACATTTTATGTCGTATATCAGAGAGAGAGAGAGAGAGAGAGTCCTTCCTTTCTGTCTTCTGGCAAACGGATACCAAGAAAGAAGGAGAAATCGCTGCAAAACGAGAGATTTTAGTTTCTAGACGGTAAAGGTAGGTAGGTGGATAGATATCTCTCTCTTTCTCTCTCTCTCTCTCTTTCTCTCTCTCTCTCTCTCTCGCTTGAAGAGAATTTTATTAGTCTCCTGTATTGAGAGAGAGAGAGAGAGACTCTATCTCGATTGAAAAGATAAAGCAAGGAGAAGGTCTCCGAGAGTAGATTCAATAGAGCTTACGATCTCTTCTCTCTCTCTCTCTCTCTCTCTCTATCTATCTATCTATCTATCTATCTATCTCTGTCTCCCTCTCTCTTTTTCGTTAGTGCGACTATAAAACGCACGATTTAATGTATGAGCGATACTGATAAAGGACACCACCGGCGAGACCGCTTAAACAAATTTGACGAACAGTAAACGATACGCGAAATAAATAAACATGTTTTCTATCTTTCTTACTAAAAATTCCCACTCTCTCTCTCTCTCTCTCTCTCTCTCTCTCTCTCTCTCTCGCAGGTAGACGGAGTTATCAGTCGATAACGTTATCAGTCACTTTCCTAATCAAGTTCGTCCGTTTTCGTAGACTTCGTTGCCGTCCGCTTTCGGCGATGACTTTTTAGATATTTCTTTCGTCTTTAAGTAAACAGAAATGAGTAGAAGTTGAGTATAGTTGGTTCATTTTCTTTGTACTTAAACATTGGAGAACGTCGCAATCGCGCATTCCTCGAAAGTCGTCGAGTCGAAGGAGCGATCGATTATCGATCGTGAATCTTGGCAGAGGATCGGCAAGCACGCGCTAGTAAGATACATTCGTGATGCAATCACGGATCTACGAATCCCTTTCTTGCTCTTTCTCTCCTTTCTCTCTCTCTCTCTCTTTCTTCTCTCTCTCTCTCTACTCTTTCTCTCTCTTTCGATAATCTTGCGAACGCTATAGTTTCCAGGACTCTCATGCATCCTGCAACGGCAAAGTTAACGTTATAGTGGTTACTGCTTGAACGCGACTTTAGCATCAGTTTAACCTCATTCCTGATGGTGACGTCAGTCCTCTCGCCTTTCCCTCGACTTCTGGACCTTCCAGCATCTCCCGAGATGTACGAAGCAAGCACCTATCGGCTATTAGAGAATCTCTCTTTCTTTCTCTCTCTCTCTCTCTCGTTCCTACCCCCCCCCTCTCCCTCTCTCTCTCTCTCTCTCTCTCTCTCTCTCTCTCTATTCATCGTACTTCTCATTTTCTTCTTCCTCTTCTTCTTGCCGATCGTAGTTACCACCAATTGATTTGCAAATATTACGAAGCCTTCTCCCTTTCAAAGTCTTTCCAAGATCGGTAGGTAATTACGATCGACAAGGATGCCCCGAGATCCTCGTTGGAGTCCAATAATGGCAGCCATTAAAAGGGAAAGTCGATGGTTACGAACAACGACGATAGGACTCCTAGAAACATGTCGAGTACTAATTGCGCTTACATGCTGCTGCTGCTGCTTCCTCCTCCTTTATCTAACCTTTTGTCTCTCCTCGTACTATTCCGTCGAGACACGGATTCATTAAAATCACGCGATACGGAACGATCGTTTCTGTTTGAAAAAAAAAAAAAAAAGAAAGAAAACGTTTCGAAAAGTTCCATATGTCTCGACAGATTCAAACGTTTTCTTTCGTGATCGTTCAATAGTTACATTAATATCTTATACCTTGTTTTTTATCGCGAATTATATAACGTAAATCTTTTTCTACTTTCCTCATATTTCTTTTTCTCGTTCTATTCCTCTCTCTCTCTCTATCTCTCTCGCACTTCGGATCTTTGACTAAGCAGGTGGGATGGTCCATCGAAGGACGAATCCAACGTCAATACCCGCCTAACTAAGATAGACCTCGAGGGTGTCCCTTTACGATCTCAAAGGTTTTCCCTTTCCTAGCGAAGAATTCTTAGCTGACCGTGGCTCAAAACTATCGAGAATGCGTACCCACTTAAAAAGCCACGTTTGGTTACGCTCTCGACTTTGAAGCGGCCATGTAAGCGACACTGGTTAAATCGGAAGAATACAAAGGACCCTCTTCCTCGGGGTTTTTTCTTTTCGTTTGAAAGAATTCCAACGGCACGATCTTCGTAACACGAAAGTCTTCTTCTCATTTCCTTTTCTTTGCTTCTGTTGTTTATCAACGAGTAAAAAGAGAAAAATAAAAAAACAGACAAAAAATATGCACCCATCGATAATGCGTTCGAAACCGAGACGTATTATCTGCAATAATACGTTATCCGTGTTACTCGATAGAGTGAATGTCACGCACCTTTGACAGATAGATTGCGTTATTTAAACTGGATTGGATTAGAAACTACTGGAATTATAGTGAGTATAAGTACCACCGTTAGTGTACGACGACCGGCTCTGACATTTTGTACGATACATATATAACGCCGCGCTGCTCGGTCGCGGACAAATTGCACGGAATTAACGAATCGAACTGAGAGCGGTGCGCAATTATGCGTTTATATATTAGTGCACCTAAAAATGTTTCTATCTGTGTTACAAAACTTGTCGAATCGAATGTACGATAAAATCATCGACGATACTAACGTTAGAAACGGCCGATTACGCAACTAACGTTTATTTTTACTTTTTCTTATCTTCGTTCCTCGACGAGAAGAAAATAAATAAGAAAAGAAACAAAAAAGAAAAAAAAAGAATATAAACGAAGACAGCAACAAAGAATAAAAACAACGAAATGGAAAAAGCAACACTAACGATATTCTAATATAATTCCGCGAGCACTCGAAGGCGAGCGCCAGTGTATTCTCGAAGAGGAAATTAATGATCTTCTCGAGAGTAGGCGCATCCCTAGGAGAAACGGAATATATTTTTCAAGCGCATCCTACGAAGCGCATCATACGGGACCAAGCAGCTTCGCCTTTCTATCCATATGTACGCATACTCATAAACTGACGTCCCAAACGTGGCATTCCACTACAACCTCGAATGATGCAGCAAACTAAGACCTGTTTCTGTAATATGTTTTTCTTTCTTGCATTCGATATTGTTATACGAAACGATCGACATGTTTCAATAAATGAGAATGGCACAAGATTCATTTTAATGTTTCTCCCATTCCTTTTTTCTTTCCATTTATTTATTTATGTATTTATTTCTTTTTTTTTTTTTTGAATAAAACAAAACATTTCTCCACTTCGATGAATGACATAAATGCAATAGGAACACGTGACAAATGGCGTATAACGCAAGATTTCGTTTGCTCGAAATATTTTTCAATCGAACAATCGAACGACGACGATGTCGAATAAGAAGCATCGAATTCGACATCTGGTAACGTCTTACTCTTTGAATCAACATCATACATAGGATATAACGAGCTAAAGACAGCTGCATCTACGTACCACGCATCGAACGATGCTGCACATCAAAGGGAAACAACTTTCATTGTTATTCGCATAAACAATACTTCCGTTCTATAAGTCAATCATCAATTTCGTTTCGAAAGATTCTCGGATACTCGGAAAACGATGTTACAAATCGATTATTACGAACGATCGCACGTTCGATTAGCGATAGAATAATATTTTAATAAAAATGTTAAATTTCTTTGTGAAAGGTCCAAAATGAAATTATAATATCGAGTGGATGTTGAAATTTGGATTTTAAGTGTCAACAAATTGGAATGAATGGAAACGAGTAGTTTCTCTCTCTCTCACTCTCTCTCTCTCGGTTTCTTTACTTCAGCAAATTATTTTCAAACTATAAAGCGTCCTAGCACAAAAGCGTATTACATCGGGCCACTGTTAGAGACCAAAGTAAAAGTTACCTAACGCTTTACCTCAACTATACTAGATGCCACATGCTAGTAGTCGATGTTTTCCAAACGGATGCTTTGCCGCCAACGCAAACCGACTGCTTCTTACCCCGGCGTTCAAGTCTCTCGTGTGTACTAACGATCCCGCAAACATTAGCTCGCGTAGAAGAAATTCCAAGCTTGTGAACCTCGTGCTCTTAAACTGTCGCCCATCATATGACTTTCCTTTTCGTATATATCTCAAGTAACGTATATCTGTTATTTAAAGATGCACAGACATAATTATGTCTGATCATTAAACTGGCATGTCAAGTTTCACAAGAACGAGATTTAAGTTTGAGACAATCTCATCTAATTAGGAAATATCCACTCGTTCACGAGTATCAAAGCGAGTTAATAAATAGCATAAAAAAGAACAAATTCAACGGCAAAGAAATATTGTCGGGTTTATAAAGATTGTCCGTTCTTATCGCAATGAATTTTCAATCCATTTTAATCCGTTTCGGTTATAAGACACGCTTTGTAATAGTTACGATTCGATCGATAATTATCAAAAGATAGATAA
>OU964961.1:9767713-9785213 GCA_918808275.2 Dolichovespula sylvestris
ATTAAGGTAAAGAAGAAAAAAAGAAGAAATGAAACGTAAAAATACTTTCTCGCAAATACTTATTACGGAACACACTCTTTTTCTCTCAATATGTTGTTTCTCTTAATCCCGAATAATATCAATCGATTAGTCGGCAAGAACGTGGTGCCATGAGTATACAATAAAGAGTGCTAAAAGTGGCCCGGAAAGGATGCTCTCGCACCGTTGCACGCAGGTAACTCTCCCTATGGGACTTATGTTAGGCATATCATGGGGCATAGAGCGACTAAAATACAGTCCAGAAGAGGATACCGGTTCGGATGGTGGACACCAGTGGCGTCGCATTCGACGACCTTCTACAACCTAAATTGGAAATTGTAGAGTTTCCTATTCCCTCTCCTCCTACACCTTCATTCTTCTCTTTCTTCACATTTCAAGCGTTCCGACAAATATGGAAATTCATAGTTTTCGATAAGGATGATGGATCATGTAACGTTTCTCAAAGTCTTTTCGAATATTATCATCCGAGTTGTAACTGTTGGTGTTGATTCGTCATCTTCGGTTAAATCCTTAGTTTAATTTCCCGTTATTGACCAACATTGTAAATCGATCAGAGAAAAGCTCCCCTGGAAGGAAAGTCCAATCGTAAACTGGCGCTCCCAAGAACTCGCATTAATAATAATCCGAGATGAAATTATTTTCATTTAATCCATTTGCACACGTCTTATGATCCAACACGTTCGCATTGCTACGTGACTCCAACGGTAATGAATCCCCCGGTATACCTCGGTGAGTTACAGCGAGTCATGGCCTCCGACCGAATATATATCTCTAAGCCTGCTGCTACAGGTTCGTGCAAAAGATGCACCGTGAGGATAACACTATGTGCCCTGTACGGTGTTGAGGTTGAAAGCATATTTTTATTTTTTTTTCCTTTTGCCTCTTCTCCTTCTTCTTCTCCTTCTTCTCCCTCTCTCTCTCTCTCTCTCTCCTTCTTCGCTTCTCCTTCTTCTTTCTTTCCTTTTTTATTTCTTTTTTCTTTTGCCTTCTCTCCCGTGTCTATACTACCCTTTGTTCACAGTCCTCTGGTTTCTCGCACGCATGCGCATCTTTCGCGTCATAAAAGGATCCAGGACGGGCGCCTCTAACGTACGCGCGAAGGTAAGAATTTTATATTTTGAAAAAAAAAAAAAAGAAAAAGGTAAAAGGATGGATGTTCGATACCGTAAATGGATTTTTTTACCGTTTTTACGATCGCTTAGATCGTCGATCCGTCCCACGAATCCGTCCTACGATCGTCAATATTTGCAACGAAGGAAAGATCGTCTCTATACCTACGGTCGTCTCTATACCTAATTTTTTTTTTTTTTTTTAGCCCGGAGCAAAGAGAAATAAGAACGAAAGGAAAGTACCTTCCAGTTCGATGAATTACGTGAAAACGTTTTCCTTCTAATCGTATCTTATTTTTGAGAAAAAGAAAGGCGAAGATAGACAGACAGATAGATGGATAAAAGAGAGAGAGAGAGAGAGAGAATTTGAAGTTGAAACTCCTTCGTTAGTCGGAAAGAAAATTCTGGCGATCCTGGGGCTACACCTTCTTGCCAGCCCACGATGTTTGATCAAGCGTCCGACGTTCGTCGTCACGACTTTTATGGAGGTGAGGAAGGGATGTTTGTACTTTCAGATGCGTTTAAAATATCGTACCTAATGTGTCAACAGGCAAGACGACGACGACGACGACGACGACGACGACGACGAACTCCGTCCGTTGTTAAGACCAACTTAAGGCGTATACGATGACGACTTATAAAGTCATTATAGTGCGAAGATTGGTCGTTCCTTATTCGAGTATAAAGTTCGACGTTAAATTTCTTTTCGAGCATGCCATAAAAATAAAATAGTTATTTCTTCTTTCGAAATTGCCTTTGGTTCTTCGCTCGGATAACTTAGATCGTTTTTTTCTTTTTCTTCTTAATCTTTTTTTTTGCTTTTTTTCTTTTACTTTCATTTACAAAATACCATCGGATACAACGATAAGGATCTCCGAAAGGAAGAGATAAATTTTTTCCGTTCCTTTTGCAATCGTTTTATCTCAAGGATTCTCGGTATATAACGAGATCGAAATCGTTTTTACTCGATCCTCAGCCAATTTCTTGACACACGTCGAGCAGTTTACAAAAGCGTATCGCTCGGAACAGCTTTTTGCCGCGAGAGTCAAGGCGCTCGGTTTAAAAGTCAACGAGGAAGCTGTTCTCGGACGGATGGCTCCCCGTTCCTTGCTTCCGAAAAAACGAACGCGCCCTCGACATTTTTTGGGAATTAGTCCGGACAAAAGTCGGAATACGCTACCAGATTACGACGTGCCGTGAGTATGGACCCACCAGAATCAAAACGTTAAGCGTTCACCGCCACCAAGGGAAACGTCGAATAACAGGTTGGTACACCTGCCATTCCAACGAAGAATTCGTGTAACTTTTTTTTTTCCCCAAAGAGAGCTCTCTCTCTCTCTCTCTCTCTCTCTCTCTCTCTCTCGCTCGCTCGTCGCGTCCTTCTCACTTATCTCCCCTAACTACAAAAAGAAAAAAAAAAGAAAAAAAAAAAAAATCGTCGGATCGACTCAAATTTGAATTTTTCCGTGACGTTTACTTAAGAAATTTCTCCAATGATCGAATGCACCTTCGAACGAAATTCAAAATAGTTTCGATTTTGTCGATTAGAAAACGAGCTAATGTCCTTTTTCCTTCCTCTCTCTCTCTCTCTCTCTCTCTCTCTCTCTCTCTTTATCAAGAACGATCGAGTTCTCGGCTGATGACTTTTTGGGAACGTCACTCCAGATCGCAGTAGAGTCTCGGCACTTTGTAGTGAGAGGCACGGAGGGTACATCACCTTCGCGTGTTTACTTCTTCGGCAACCGGTTTCCTTCCTCTTTGCTCCGACCGGTTCGGTGTTCGCTTGGACCCTTTCTCTCTCTCTCTCTCTCTCTCTCTCTTTCTCTCTCTCTCTCTTTCTCTTTCTCTCTTTGCTTCCATCTCCCTTCGCTCCTCACCTTCACTCGTTTCTTCTCAGTTTCCTCCCTCTTCCTCGGACCTTCTCCCTAGATCGTTCCGTTCCGTTCTCCTCTCGACAGCGCGGTATTCAAATGACCTCGGATGATGAATATGCCCGTCTCTCTCTCTCTCTCTCTCTCTCTCTCTCTCTCTCTCTCGAGTCTTTGGCCCGCTACGGTAATTGCCGCTATTTCTGTCCTTATTTTTGCTCAGAGTGCGCGTATGTTCCATCATACTCGTACACACACGAGTCTGCTACGTAGCTTTCGTTCTTTCCTTTTGTCCCTACCCGTCTCTCTCTCTCTCTCTCTCTCTCTCTCTCTATCTTTCTTTCTTCTTCTCTCTCTTTTTTGTCCTTTTTCTTCTCTTTCCCTTAACTCACGGTGGAACTTACGAGAGAGTGAGAGAGAGAGAGAGAGAGAGAGAGAGAGAAAGAGAGAGAGAGAGAGAAACCAACTACGTGCCTCGGTACATCTTGTGGCACCTTATCTCGAACAATTTCACAAGAAGGGCGCGAATAAATTGCGCGGGAACCGACTGAGAACGACGACACTGTGCCTAGGGCGCCGTTCCTTGCATGTTCGGAACGAGTCTTTCGATTTTGCTTCGAGACAAGCGATTTTACTTAAGTATCCGAATAAATTTTTTCTGTTTCAAGACAGAAACAGGGAGAGAGAGATAGATAGATAGAGAGAGAGAGAGAGAGAGAGAGAGAGAGAGAGAGAGAGAAGTTATGTGGAAACCGCTACTAATAACCTAACTACTCGGATCTTGAATCATGATGTAATTACTCGCTTGTTTTTTTCTTGATAAATCTGCAACCCCCATCAAAGCACGCTCCTATACGCCGTATAGCTTGCAAACGAATTTCTAATCAACAATGACGCATACGCTCATTCGTTCCGCTGGTACTACGTGCGTTGCGGAGGCTGTCGAGTACGCGAAGGAATTCAATACCCACGAGCGTGCCGCCGACGACGTTATTGCATTGTAGCTAGAACGAATTATACGTTCGATCGTAATCTCCCCCGGATAAAAGGGCACGCGTTCAAATTCAAATGGAATACGACGTCCGTACACCTTTTGTACATATAAGAATACATATCTCATATATATATATATATATATATATATATATATATATATATATAATTGATAACACTTATGTAAACCCAGTTTCTTTACGTCGCCTATCGATCTCAAATAATTCTATTTATTATTTTGAAATATCCAGGAGATTTGATCCCAAAGTAGGAGGGTAGGGGATTATTGGAGAGTTACCGTAATTATCGTGGATTCTTTTAGCCAAAGGGTAAGGAAGACAAAGAAAAACAACAACAACAACAACAACAACGATCATACCCATCTTCTTACTTGGGCACGATCTCTCTTCGTGCGAACTCTTTGCATGTCGGACTAAAACCAACTATTAGTATGTACGGCATCGATCGTCGTGATCTCTCGAAGAAATGTACGTACAGGTATAGTCGAGCGAAAGATTTAACTCGTACGAATTTCCTTTCTGGGACTTTATTCCTCCGTTGGTTGGTTCCGTTCATTCGTTCATTCGTTCGTTCCTTCCGTTGACGGAATCATTAAAAATATCGAATCTCATCCTAGATAGATAGATAGATAAAGAGAGAGAGAGAGAGAGAGAGAGAGCAAGTTGTGTGAGAAATCGCTGACTCAACCGAAGAGAGGTGTCTGCGTGTCTAGCCGAGTTCGCCCACATTCGAGTCGATCTCACAATCAGATTCGATTCTATATAGTTACCTTCTATTCTGCTTAGGCGTACACAATCGGTAAGAAACGCGCGAGAACCAGCTGAGATTAGGCAACAGTCGCCATTTTATAATTGTTCTCGCCGCCTTACCTTACCGTGCTACCCATTTTTCACTTTGCAGATCTTTCGACATACCACCTAACATGTCCGTTCCATACGTTCACCATGCGTGTCTCGCATGATCGGCTCTTATAATTAATAAACGATACGTTAATACCAACATTTTTACGACGTCTAATATAATACGACGAATAAATTCCATTCCTAGTTAGTTCGTTTCATCCTTTCAATTGCCCAAAAAGACATACGCGCCCTTACGAAAATAATCGAATTGCTGCCTACCATGGACTGCAATTTTAAGGAATGCGAACTATGCGCTGATTTAGAAATTTATTTTCGAACATTGAAAAATATTACAATCGAACTTGCAAGAAAAATTGGTCAAGTTACAAATTACTCACTCATAAACAACAAGTCTATGTCCTAAGTGGTTGTGCGCGAAGCGACAAAATCGTTCGATCGATTTCGATCCGGTGAGAATTAGGATGCGTTGTAATATTTCATTCGCGATTCAATATACATTAAAATACATACATTCTTTGATTTCCATCGAAATAATATCCGGCACGGACATTAACGTTATAGATATATAATAATTAATAATCCTTTAATCTATAGATATGTTCCAATCTATCGATAAGTTTCTCTATCTTGTTTGGAAACTGTATTGTGCGTCTGGTATCAACAATCTCACGCTAAATATTAGTTCAACTTCAATCACATCTCATAGATCATATCAGTTCACTAATGGCGTACACACATGTATATCGCCTTTCGTATACGTCGGACTACTCGCAGTGCTACCGCGAATTAAAATATAAATGGGAGGAAATAATGAAAAAAAAGAAGATACAAATAATAAATAAATAAATAAACATACGACATCGTTGGAATACCAAAGGTAAGGTAGTTACAATTTTCGTATCGATGCGAACTATCCAACGTATTTCGATCGACTAACAACTAACCCGGCGCTAAGAGGTCGATAGGCGAACGACAACAATAACAAGAATTACAATGAAAGCGAGACAACCGCGGAGCACGTTGAACTGATAAAATCCTATCGAAGCTGCTCGTAAAATTTGCCGATCTTTCTCTTTCTCTCCTTTCTCCCTCTCGCTCTCTTTCTCTCTTTGGAGAAAAAAAAAAAAGAGAAAAGGAAGAGCAGGAAAAAAATCAACGACGCCATAAAGCAAGAACGAGAGAACCGTCCTTTAACCACCGATATCATTCCTCGTATTCGTGTTTACGTTTATACAATACGCGAACCCCTTATAGTACGTATCGTATCGTTAGGAAAAGTATGCGAAGGGAGAGATGAGAGAGAGAGAGAGAGAGAGACAGAAGAAAGAAAGAAAGAAATAAAGAGAGACAAAAAGAGAAGGCACGCGTGGCACGAGTGAGAAGGAAGGAAGGAAGGAAGGAAGGTAAATATATATGGTGAACGATAGGTGATATAAAGTGGTAATGTCGAGAGTACCGTGAAACATAGTAGATTGGGCGGGTTTAGCCGCGCCTTATCGCCTCTCTCTCTCTCTCTCTCTCTCTCTCTCGCTTCACATATTCTATCGAACCCCTTCTATTCTCTTCCTCGCTCTGCTCCATCCAGCGTCCGTCCGTCCAAGCACGGTCCGTAACATGGAATTGGCCTTCGAGCGACTTCATCGAGACATTATTGCACCTAGGACTCTCGCAAGCGATATCTCATACGCGTTATCGGCTGCAAAGGGTAGGGTAGATTACAGTGCTGCCTCCGAACGACGATCGACCGTTCGTCTTTGCTTTGCACTAGAGTAGAGAAAGAAAGAGAGAGAGAGAGAGAGAGAGAGAGAGAGAGAGAGAGAGAGAGCAAACTGTACTTGCGTACGCGGACGTTATGGCATCTCGAGTACGGTTACTATCGCACTCGTCCATCGTGTCTACCGAAGGTTGTTTGCTCGTCCTTCCATCTTAACGTTCCGATACCTAAATTGATCGAATATCATCAATAAAGTATCTCGTAAATTTCGAATAAACACGAGGGAGGCAACGGATCGAGTTCGATAATTAAGCAATTTCATTTCTCTTGGTTCGTTATCATCATCATCATCATCATCATCATCATCATCATCATCATCATCATCATCATCAATGTTATTATTCGACGAATTCGTATACGTTTAATACGAGGCATCCTCGCGATCTACGTTATGCAAACAAACGAGATAAAAATATTTTACGTTACACCTGGCGATAAAACGTACTCGCGCGCGCACGAGAGAGAGAGAAAGAGAGAGAGAGAGAGAGAGAGAGATAGAGAGTGCAATTCGATTATCAGTGACGCTCGTTCGTCTGCGCTTATATCGCAGTTCTAAACAGCCAATCGGAGCACACCTTCCACGGACTGAGATAGATCTTATCATAAAGGCCTTATCGATATTTTCAACTTGGTTTGTCCGAGTCAAATACGCTGCGCGATAGGTTCCTTTTTTTTTTTTTACGCGGGGCCACAAGCTTTTACGCGATTACCTATTACTACGTCTTTTTATCGTAATTTTGCGCAGCGATCTTTCCGCGCCGGAGGGACTAATCGATAAATATATCATCGCAAGAAACGATGACGAACAAATATTTCTCTTCGAATATCTCTATCCGTTTACGTATGCTTTTTCCATGTTAGAATATTTTTCATCGTATCATTGGGTTCGCAACTAAGTGATTCCGAATTTTGTCGATAGATTATCATTTAAAATCAGCGATCATTTATTTGCCAACCAATAAAATCACGTTTAGTATTATATAGAATAAGGAAAAGAAAATCGTTTCGTAAGACGGGAAAAGGAAAATAGTATGAAAAGATCAGGAAGAGGTAGTAGGTATGATGGCATTCCACGAAAGTCGTGTGCAATGTCGAGCTTCGTTCACCTCGAAGACTCGGAATGTCAATAGCTAGACATCGTCATACGTAGGAATAATATCGAGTTCTTTATGGGTCGCCTTAACAGTACACATGCCCCGTAGTCGTTCGCCTCGAGAATGTTCGTACGGTCTCTTTTGAACGTATATTATATATGTTTGTGTGCGTGCGTGCGTGCGCGCGTGTGTGTGTATACACATATGCACGTTGTTGCGTCTCATCTGCCAGCAAAGAAAACATACACTTTAACCATCGTGATCGTTTAACTATCGTGCCGTTCGAAATGCTTTTCGTTGAGCTTGGGTCACGCGTTACAAATTGCTACGCTAATAATAACACGATTTACATATATACTTATATCGTATTGCGTTTAATGAAACTCGATTGTCACGTAACCCATTTGACTCGTATAATTGGACTCGTTAATTAATTAAGCTGGAAGGTTAATGCCAACGTATTAGCTTCGAAAATTATCGTAGATTTATACGTAATACGTATGATAATCCACGAACTCATTGCGTTAATAACGAATTGCAAATAAATATAGATTAATTATTATCGATAAGAAAATAGGGCAAAGAAACATTGAAAGGTGAGGAGGTAGGATTTAAACGATATTACATAGGATTGTTTTAGCAATGGGGCGATACGTAAGCCTAGTGAAAACATATCGTTGGGTCATTCATGCCTTTCGCCGAAGGCGCAGCCAAGAGGCTAAACAGAGTGGAATGTGCCTTATCCCTTGTGGTTAATGTCAACTATATAGAGTCATGCGCGCGATGCCGACGACGGCCTTATCGATCGAAATCCGTTCGGAGAGTACTTCTAGTCAATCTATAAACCGAGTTTCGTGTGTATTCTTTTTTTTTTTTTTTAATTTTAAACGAATGTACGACTAAACGGAAGAATAATTACGATGTTACAGGCTGGTAACTACGTGATATGGTTCGATTAGAAAAAAAAAAAAAAAAAAAAAAAAAAAAGAAAAGAAAAGAAAAGAGAAAGGAAAGGAGTAAAACGAAATCGTCCGGTATGGCATAGTTGTGTTTTAGGTGAACGACAAAATCACGAGCGTAGGCGTTCACGGACGACTTTAATAGCAAGGACAGTCTTCTTTCCTTTTCGTTCGAAGAAAACGCGAGGACTTCGTGTACAGACATACACAGATGGATGCCGAGAACTTCACGTGTTTCGCACTCATCGACTCGCGTCGTCACGTTTATGGGCGAACACTTTTTAGCAAGCCACGGCTAATCTTCACGCCTTGTGTAGTCGACCTCGACAGTTGGCAGCATTGTTACTTTGCCACAACGATAATTACCAAGCTCACTAAACGGTCAGTATGTATTGGTCGTCTATTGGTCGAAGCATTATCGTTCCAACATGGATTTTAGCTCCTCTCTTTCTATTTCTCTTTCTCTTTTTCTACTTCTCTCTCTCTCTCTCTCTCTCTCTCTCTCTCTCTCTCTCTCTCTTTGTTTCTCGTCCTTCCTTCCAACTGCGCTTCGTTTCAACTTCTTTACTTCCTCTCCTTTCTTCACTCTTTCCTTTTCTTTTTCTCTCTCGCTTCTCTTTATCTTTTCTCGCGCACCACTTCCAATACATCCAGTTTGCACGTTGATTCTCACCTTTGCCAACAACGACGACTACCTTTTTCTTCTTCTTCTTCTTCTTCTTCTTCTTCTTCGAAAGCGGAGAAACTACCGACCCACCACGTATATCGCGTCTCGACCTTCTCGGACTTTGCGAATCCTTATATTAATATTTATATATTTATTTGCCTCCTGTTATTCCTTTCTAATATCCTCAACATAACGATTAACCCCCGAGTATTTGATAAATATTATCGAATTCTACTTTCTAACGAACGAGTAAATGACGTATGGAGTTTACTTAAAAAAATTTTATATTTACGTTATACCTAATATGGATAACTGGTCAGACACGTTTCACGTTTACGCTCGTACTATGCTACACTATTATTCGATCTATAGGTGTATTATATAGGTATAATGTATATATTGTATTCTATGACTTAGAAGGATTTATAAATATTGATCAAGAGATGTTACATCGATCAAAATATTTCAAATATAACGAGATATAAAATAGAATAATATTATAGAATTGTCGCGTTAGAACGAAACAATAGAGTGATATAAATCCATTGAAAAGTGACAAGACGTGAAAGTGGACGATGCAATTGTCATTTTGTTCATATTTTCATTGCATTAAATACTACTACGCACTTCCGCATAGTTAAAAAACAAAATACTTTACAGGGGAGTATTACGATCGATCGATCGATCGATCGATCGGGAAGATATCAGTTTCGTACGTAAGCATGTGAATTCTCCTAAGGATTGGTAGAAATCAAGTCTCATAAATCAAGTCCTAGTAGAGTCTGCGGAGTGAGCAATGTTCAAAAGGAAATGAGAGGGAGAAAGAGCGAGAGAGAGAGAGAGAGAGAGAGAGAGAGAGAGAGAAAGAGAGATAGAAATAGAGATAGAAAGAGAAGGGGAGAGAGAGAGAGAGAGAGAGAGACAGACGCAACTGGATACTGGATCCATTGCACGCGACTAGTAGAAGTGTCGTTTGAAACGAGGTCGATCGAAGCAGTACAATAAATTAACGGCGATCGGGAAGAACGTGCTGCGAAATTGGATGGCCTCACGAATAATTCAACGATCACTTTAACGGCCATGAATCAAAGGATGCGAATAATATAATAAATACCGTTGCTCACCCGTGATTCATAATCCGTTGAACAAGTTTCTATGCTTAAAAGATACAAAAAAAAAAAAAAAACAGAAAATAAATAAAAAAATAAAAAAAAGAAATAAAAATCGAAATAAAAAAAACAAAATTTAATTTTACTTACCGAAATTGTTATCCCTCATTTTTCGATCATCCCGAAGTGCACGTTCTCGTTCGTATTCTTCGTTCGATTTCTTTGTCTTCTTTATCGGCAAGTAGGATGCAAGGATTATGAAAGTGCCTGGAAGCGTTAAACGTGATCGTCCTTCTACGTGCATAGATCGCGAATAAAACGTCGCCATGATAGTCGATATTATACTTGCGAATGATGGTCGCAGGCGAAAGATCGGGACTCTTAAGGTATATAATTTGTTGTCCGCCGGCACGAGGTAAAAGTAGAAATCTCGATAGACGATAGAGAATTGGGTATATAAAACGAGTACAACAGGCGTCGCTAGAATGATCCGATAAGTATGATCGCCTTCATTAAATCCACGAACTGGCTTTTACCGATCTCCGATAGATCGTCTATAATATTTTTTTTTTTTTCGATGAATAAAGTTAGGTAGATATCATCGTTTCCAAAATGTCTATAATTTCTAATATTAGAGTCCCGATCTTGTACATTTTTTTTTCTTTTCTTTTTTCTTCCTTCTTCTTTTTTTTTTTTTTTACATCGTAAAATCGTCGATCGATGCTACGATAGAGATCGAAATTTTACATATATAGGTCGACGTTAACCTGAAATCAAACTAGATTATAATAGATAACTTACAGAAAAAAAAAAATTCGTCGCTTCTCGATAATTTATCGATCGTCTCGTCGAATTTATCATGTTCAATGTCTAAATTTAGAAACTAACGTATTTTATAAAATAAGAAGATAAAATATTTGATATTCCCTCGTAATATTCAAGGGAAGATTTGAAAAATCTTTGGTATTTCGATATACCTACATGGGACGAGGTACATCGCATTCCGGATCAAAACGAAAATCTTTAAGGCCTTCTTGTCTCATTTTTCTCGTTCCTCTTCTCTCTCTCTCTCTCTCTCTCTCTCTCTCTCTCTCTCTCTCTCTTTATCTATCTATCTATCTTTCTCTCCTTCTTTATTTCTTAGGGAAGACGCGAGTCCGCGGTATCTGGCTGCTTTGGTCCAGGATAATTATTTATGTCAGATAGGATCTCGAATGGGGTTCTACGTTGGGAAACAAAAGAATCCGGCGATGGGATGGATAGGAACTAAAGGGAAGAGGATGCTGGGAGGTTGCTGGAGTATCACCGAACTCTATTCTTTTTCCCAAGACGTAAGGAAGACACGAGAGAAGAGGAGAACTGACAAGGGCCTTGATGAAAGGTAGGGTCGACTCGAAAGGCCAAAAAGATCCTTGAAAATATATACTAAAAATATATACTAAAATACACACACACACACACACACACACACACACATATATATATATATATATATATATATATGTAGTAAGGTATAAACTTTTTTTTTTCGGTAGTATCAATGACAAACTCGACGAAAGATCGAAAACGTAATTATCGAGCTACCCGCTGAAGTCGCTGAATTAACGACCTACTTATATTTGCGTGCGACATTATTAATATCATTAAATTTGTCCGAGAACAGCGGTTAATAGGAAAGAGACAAAGTATTATTTTCGAGACGTACTGTTTTGTTTTGTGTTGTGCGTGTAGGTTGTACGATGTAAACAAGACTTGAGGGAGAAAGAGCTTCTCCCTCATTTCGACGGGCTATAAAACCGTCAATGAATAAACCTGTTGATAAATATTATACTTACGACTTGTACTCGTTATAAACAATGTTCCTGCAAACGAGCTCGATAATTGAGTCAGTCTTTCCGTGTATATCTTACACACACACACACACCCACCCACCCACACACACACACACACACACACACATTGATTATGGTATAATCCCGTATTCTGGAATTATACACGAACATAATACGTCTCTTGGTTAATAGCATTTTGTAAGCGGTAAGAAAAATAGATAAAATGTACAACCTAAAACTATTCAAGAATTATTCGACACTTATTTTCATATCTTAATAATCCTTAGTAAACCCTTCCTCTTCGAGAAAATTCAGATAAGAATACTCGGACCGTGACGCGGGTAAACGATGAATATTTTTCTAACGTGATATTTAATGTCGTAATGGGGTGAAAAAAGAAAAAAAATGATCTAGACACGCGATCTCGATATACCTATGTATACTGTATATGCTCTGTGATACTACTGGAAAATCTAGTCTTTCCAGTATCGATACTTGGCGCCAGTTAACAGATAGTCAATGTTATTCTCGACAGGATTACCATAGTCTAATTATAAAGTATATAATATACATAATTATTTGTGTATATTTATATATATATATATATATATTTATATTAAATATATCATTGCTGATATAATAGATATATTTATATAATTTTTTAATAGATTCTTTTGCCGGTAAGAATTTTTATGACAAATTTACTCATGGCTGGAAAGTAAAAAGATGATTACATCGATCGAAAGAGATGGTATTACAAAAAGGATAAAGCGAAAATCTTGAAAAAGGAAAAAAGAGAAAACAATGGTATACGTAACGCGAAGGGCATAAAAGAGGTTTCATCCTTCGAATCTTTCGGTTTTCGGACAAAAGAAAGCGGTACTCGAGAGGGTAACGAAAAGAGGGAGGAGGTCCTGCCGTTCACAGCGTGTGGCGTTGTATCCTTTGCTTGTAAAACAACTTGTAAAACGTGACTCCGAGACGCGTCCTGTCAACTCTGCTTTCGTAGCGGCGCTTATCTCAACGGCAAATCTATTGGTACGTTGTTGGGGAAAAATGTTTGAACTCGAAGGAGAAAGGACTCGTCTACTCGTTTTTCGATCGTTAGAACGATTTCGTGGCCAGCCGATAGATAAAACGTTCGACGTCGTAAATATATACAATATACATAGGTATCTGCTATCGTAACGTATAAATAAAATAAGAATGATGGCGAAACTATTTTTTTTTTTTTTTTTTTTTTTTTTTTATTATTTTTTTAATACTCGTTTAAAAAGCATCTAATTTCGTTCCATTCGTTTAACGTCTTTCGAATTAATAATCCTCATCCTGCAGCGGGCAAGTTTCATAATTTTTTTTTTTTTTTCGATTTACGTACAAAATCGTGAAGCGAAATGTATATATCGTATAAGTTTGTATATGACATATGTAATTGTATATATGTATTTCATAGAAGCAATACATTACCTCGTAGCACAGTTGATTAAATAACGACTCCTTATATCAAAAATCCATAATAAAATTTAATCGACGAGGAAATAACTTTTTGTCGTTGTTCGAATACTTTTGAAAAAATTCAATGCAGATGCGATAATAGCGCGTTACCGGTAAAAAACATTGACGGTACACGTGAAACGCGATTTCGGCGTTGTCCGCCGTTGGAGAAAATTAAAAGAGAACCTTTTTTTTTTTTTTTTATTATTTTCCATTTATCAGTAATACTTTTCATTCTCGACTCTTCAACGACAACACTTTCCTCCTTTTACCGTTCAACTCGGGAAAATAAAATCGGGTTTTCCCTTTCGATAAGACGTAACAATATTCGTTAAAAACATTTAATTAATTTTGCTCCACTCATCGTTTTATTAATTAAATAAAGGAATCTTCACCGTTTGTTGTTGGTAATATAATATTTTTTTCTTTCTTTTTCTTTTTTTTTTTTTCTTTTGAAATCTTTTCCGGTACTATTCTCAATAGTTTCTTACTATTTATCTTAGAAAATAAATTCTCTTTGTAACTAGCGAGTAACGGTTAACGAGCTAGACGTATGTATAGAAAGAGTAAAGTAGAGAAATAGAATATCTTCGTACGCTTTTCGGATGGAAGAACGAGATAAGACACGGCTTCGAAGAAAGTACGTCGAGTAAATTAAGCGGGTGACGCGAGTATCCTTTTGTTGATCTATCAATCTCTTGGAACAAGTTCGTTCTACGTAATCAAAGAAAAGGACTGGTGGTTGGTTGGTTGGTTGGTTGGCTGGCTGGTTGGTTTATAAGTTTACGTGGTCAGTTAAAGTTGCGGCCCTGTAGTCACGAACAGAAACAGGCCCCACCAATACTACCACTACTACTACTACTACTATTATATCAACGGTCGTAGTATTTTTACCCAACGACTTTTGGCTGTGCTTACAAACGCTTTGATGATTATCTGTCGAGTCTGGTGCATTATCGTCCTACCTAGAGGTCAGACCCCGAGGCCAATCGAGGTAGAGCGCGTGAACTTACCTGTAACAAAAAAAAAAAAAAACATGAAAAGAAAGAATGAAAGAAAAACGTTAGTAAGAGAGTAATAAGAAAAATAATAATTGTTGTGAATATCGGTAGTTTCATTTAAATACTCGTTAATATTACGAGAGAAAAAATGAGATGGAGTATGGAACGTTCTTTTGTATAATGTTTTTCGTGAGTTTTATAAAAAAAAAAAAAAAAATAATGAAATAAAATTTAGTGTAATATTTTTTTCTTTTTTTTTTTTTTTTTTTTTTTTTTTTTTTTTTTTTAAATAAGATCTTACTTTTGTTATTTTATATAAATGAAGTTAAATTTTAAAATTATAATACACACATATAATGATAAGATTATGATGTAATATATTCTATTTAAATATTTATATATTATAACATAATTGTATATAATATTATATGTTCGTTTATATATATCATAATAATTAATCACTCGATCATCTATCGATATAAAAATTAAATAAATACATTAAATCAAATTAATATTAAATAAACATTCATTATATGAAGATTTTAGTATAATTTTAGAATATAATAGAATATATTGTAGAAATTAATGTTATCTTAATATTTCATGATAACATATGCTGCTTAAGATAATATACTAATCATTAATATTATTTTTCATCTTTTAATATAATATCGTATAAGTATATATTAATCATTAATGTTGTGTATAATATTTTAATAGAATATTATACACACACATATACAGGGTGTTTCAGCTAAAGGAGGCCGCTTATAACATACATAACATTATACTATTATATATATATAATATATATTCAAAGTATGCCATAAAATTTTGTCGCATCATAAAAAACAAAGAAAATATTTAGACGGCCTCCTTTAGCTGAATCACCCTGTATATATATATATATATATATATATATATATATATATATATATATATATATATATTAATAATAAATATTGTATAATATATCATTGATTATTATTATTGGAATATTAATTAATATACGTATAATTTTTATATCGAGCGTATTACTTTTCGTAATGTAAAAGATTCGCAGCACGGATGAACGACTCGGTAGAAATTTGAAAAAGATTTTTATAGTAGATAGTTTCGAGAAGTTAAATCCGGTATAGTGCGAAGGACGTTAACGGTAATCGAGATCCTTAAAGACCTCCGGCAGCGGTCGTTTTATCGGTTGCTCGAGAGTAAAATATTCCGACAGGCTCATTTCGGCCAGTGCCTCGTTCCGCGTCCTTGCTATCTCCTCTCGCTAATGGATCCTTCTGCTCCTCGTCGAGGACTCTTTCTTTATATATATATATATATATATATATATATATATATATATATATTTTCTTATCTTTTTTTTTCTTTTCTTCACAAGACCATTGGACTACACGAACATTACAACGAAAACTTAAACTATAACGTGGACACATGTATATAGATCGAACAAATTGTGAATGTGTCGAACATACGTTCGACCCGACGTATTTTGTACGGGGATTCACTCGGTGAGAGATACGAGAAAAATAAATAGAAATACTTCGATTAAACTGTGAATAATCATGGATGACCCGAAGCCCGTATGTATCATTGATGCGACGAGGTTATCGCTTTTAATCTTACGTAATTGTCGATGATCATTAAAAGTATTTCAAGCTTGTGACACTCGTAGATAGAAACAAAATTTTAAAATATATTTTTTTTATCGAATACCCGTATATTATTATTATTACATTTCCATCATAATCAGGTTTTAATGAATCGTTTGATTAATTAGCCTTCCCTTGCGTTATAAAATGAACTTTATGACCGTACGCGAAAAATGCATTAATAACTTTGGAATGCTTTATCTTCAATGTAGGAAAATCCGTTATTTATCTTATGTGTGAAATCGGGTATTCCCATGATTGCTACTATATAATGAACGACGGAATCGAGGAAATTGTCAAGTTTGATCACAGCAATCGTCGAGTATCGATCTGCTAATAAACGAAATTTTAAACGTCTAGTCAAAGATGAAGATTTACGTTCTCGTGTTTCTGGTGCTTATTGGAGCGGCGGCTATCTCTGCTGCACCATACGAATCAAGAGATGGTAAGTAAAATACTTGATCATATTATATAAAAGGAAAAAAATTCGAAAAAGAAAAAATGTTCAACTACGAAACTTTACTTGATGTTTTTTCTTTTTAACGATTAGCCGAAGTTGAGCCATTCGAGGACATTGCCGAGGTGTCAGAGGAACGTGCTACCAGACAGAGAAGAGTGACCTGTGACCTTTTATCTGCCGGTGGTTTCGTTGGTGACACTGCCTGCGCTGCCAATTGTTTGAGTATGGGTAAAGCAGGTGGACATTGTAATGGTAGCGGTGTCTGTGTCTGTCGACAGTAAGTTATTTATCGTTTTGCTTTTTAACATGTTTGCCGTTCGATACGTATCAGTATAAAGCTATATATATGTGTGTGTCTATCCTTTTGTTTTGTTTGTAAACAATGTGCATCATTTACGTTTTCATACGTTCGTTCTAACAATCCATGCGTAAGACAAATATTATTTATTTGACGAAGAATTATTTTGATTTACGTATACATATGTATGTATTTTATCGAACAGTAAACGTAACTCTTTTTACAAAATTTCAAAATAATATCAATATGTAATTATTA
>OU964961.1:9790213-9807713 GCA_918808275.2 Dolichovespula sylvestris
GGCGTTACTCGTCCGAAAACTGTCGGTTTTCTCTCTCGCTCTCTTTCTTCTCTCCTTTTTTTTTTGCTCTCTCTCTCTCTCTCTCTCTCTCTCTTAGGATCGTACGGTATGCGCTCGCGCGCTCACGAGAGCGCGGTAATCCTATACGTCTCTTGAGAAACTGGTTTCCGCACGACGTGTTGCGGGTAGCGCGCAAAACAAATTAATAACAAGAACATCATAACCGCTGCGCCAAGGTTGCCCAAGAGAAGGCTGGTGGTCAGTCGTGCGAGTTTATACCATAGCCATATTGCCTGATTTTTCTTTTCGGTATTTTTTTCTTTTTCCTTTTCCTTTTTTCATTTTTCCCTTTTCCTTTCTCTCCGCTCCCTTCGACTCGGAAATTCATTTCCTAAAAAAAAATTTAGGTATATGCCGAAGAATGATCGTATGCCGTTGGATGAATTAGAGACGACGGATCGTGTGTTCGATAAGAAAATTAAAAGGGTAATTGAATCAGACGAAGAGTAGTAGAAATATGGAGAAGGGGAAGTAGGAGTAGGCGCGCGTGACAACGAGTAGGGTGAGAAAAAACGAAGACGAACAGTCGAGAACGAAGCTAATATCGAATGAATATATCGACGATTGATCTGAACTATCGGGTTAAAAAAAAAAAAGGAAAGAAAAAAAAATCATTTGAGAAACGATTCCTTAAAGAAGTTTCAAATGGGATATCATCACCGATCGAGGAATCTGTTACATGAAAGTTAAACGATATTTTTCGAAGGTCCTACGAAATGTCGACGAACGAAAGGGAACGAAACGTAGGAGTCATAACAAACGAAGAGACGTAAAAACGAAACAGGTAAATAGTCGCCATTGGCAGCAGAGGCTCCCCTTTTTCTCTTTCTCATTTTTTACGTTCCTTTATTTTATTTTATTTTTTTTTTTCTTTTTCTTATTTCTCTCTTAAAGAGCCGAGACATTGTGGAAAGTTAGAGCTATTATGTACGTCAGTAGAACTACGTCGAAGGTGTGACGATTAATTAGCGTGAATCGTTTGAAGTTTATGAAAGTGGAAAAGTAACGTTCCTCCTTCACGCGCGTGGGCGTCTTTTTTCTTTATCCTTTTTTATTTATTTATTTTTTTTTTTTATTAAATTTAGGTCAAGAGAAAGAGGAAGATAATGGGGAGAATTAAGGGTGTCGCTTTGATCGTCCATCGGTTACAATATACATAGATGTATATTTATACGTATAAGGAAACATTTCTAATAGAATATACATTTTCTATCTATATTGTGATTGTAACGTGGATCAAAAAAAAAAAAAAAAGAAAGAGGCAAAAGAAGTAGGAGAAGACGTTAAAGAAGAGACGGACGAACGGAAAGAAATGTTCCGTCAGCGTTGTCAGTCGTCACTACCGTTATCTGTCCGAGCTACCTGTTACATGCTATCTCTCCTTCTCTCTCTCTCTCTCTTTCCCTCTCCCCTCGTCTCTTTCTTTCTCTCTTTTTCAAGAAAGAAGAAAGGAGAACTGTTTGTACTCCGGGAGTTGAGGAAGAAGTCAGTGAACGCATAGACGAAGAAGTAAGTATACATACGAGGAGCGAAGCTGGTGAATTCACCGCGAAGCGCATCGCGAGTGGAATGTTAACGAGATTGCGAGAGACGACGAATCATCCACTGGCTTTCCTTGGTGCCAGGAACGAAGAAGAATCCTTATCATTAACTTGTTGCGCAACTTTCGACATGTATCCTTTGCCTAAATTATTAATATTCCTCGTGAAAGGTATGAAGGTAAATCCTGTATTACTATTTGTCTTTTTTTCAATGATTCTTTTTCTTGTTTGTTTTATTATTCTTTCAAATCCACTGGCTTTCCTCGGTGCCAGGAACGAAGAAGAATCCTTATCATTAACTTGTTGCGCAACTTTCGACATGTATCCTTTGCCTAAATTATTAATATTCCTCGTGGAAAGTATGAAGGTAAATCCTGTATTAATATTTGTTTTTTTTCAATGATCTTTTTTTCTTCTTTGTTTTATTATTCTTTCAAATCCACTGGCTTTCCTCGGTGCCAGGAACGAAGAAGAATCCTTATCATTAACTTGTTGCGCAACTTTCGACATGTATCCTTTGCTTAAATTATTAATATTCCTCGTGAAAAGTATGAAGGTAAATCCTGTATTACTATTTGTTTTATATCAATGATTCTGTTTTCTTCTTTGTTTTTTTGTTTGTTTGTTTTTTTTTCTTTCAAATTCACTGGCTTTCCTTGGTGCCAGGAACGAAGAAGAATCCTTATCATTAACTTGTTGCGCAACTTTCGACATGTATCCTTTGCCTAAATTATTAATATTCCTCGTGAAAAGTATGAAGGTAAATCCTGTATTACTATTTGTTTTATATCAATGATTCTATTTTCTTCTTTGTTTGTTTGTTTGTTTGTTTTTTTTTTTCTTTCAAATTCACTGGCTTTCCTTGGTGCCAGGAACGAAGAAGAATCCTTATCATTAGCTTGTTGCGCAACTTTCGACATGTATCCTTTGCCTAAATTATTAATATTCCTCGTGGAAAGTATGAAGGTAAATCCTGTATTAATATTTGTTTTTTTTTCAATGATTCTTTTTTCTTGTTTGTTTTATTGTTTGTTTTATTATTCTTTCAAATCCACTGGCTTTCCTCGGTGCCAGGAACGAAGAAGAATCCTTATCATTAGCTTGTTGCGCAACTTTCGACATATATCCATTGTCTAAATTATTAATAATCCTCGTGAAAAGTATGAAGGTAAATCCTGTATTACTATTTGTCTTTTTTTCAATGATTCTTTTTTCTTGTTTGTTCTTTTGTTTGTTTTATTATTCTTTCAAATCCACTGGCTTTCCTCGGTGCCAGGAACGAAGAAGAATCCTTATCATTAGCTTGTTGCGCAACTTTCGACATGTATCCTTTGCCTAAATTATTAATATTCCTCGTGGAAAGTATGAAGGTAAATCCTGTATTAATATTTGTTTTTTTTTCAATGATTCTTTTTTCTTGTTTGTTTTATTGTTTGTTTTATTATTCTTTCAAATCCACTGGCTTTCCTCGGTGCCAGGAACGAAGAAGAATCCTTATCATTAGCTTGTTGCGCAACTTTCGACATGTATCCATTGCCTAAATTATTAATATTCCTCGTGAAAGGTATGAAGGTAAATTCTGTATTACTATTTGTTTTTTTTTCAATGATTCTTTTTTCTTGTTTGTTTTTTTGTTTGTTTTATTATTCTTTCAAATCCACTGGCTTTCCTCGGTGCCAGGAACGAAGAAGAATCCTTATCATTAGCTTGTTGCGCAACTTTCGACATATATCCTTTGCCTAAATTATTAATATTCCTCGTGAAAGGTATGAAGTTAAATCCTATATTATTATTTCTTTTTTTTCAATGATTCTTTTTTCTTGGTTTGTTTGTTTGTTTGTTTTTCTTTCAAATCATATCGACCTTATTTAATGCAAAAAAGATATAATGGAAACGATGTGACCGTTTGCCTCTAGTAAATTAACGTTCTTGTTACAAAGATTTACCTCGATTGACGCGTGAATGCTAGAATACCGAATAAAGAGCGAGAGAGAGCGAGAGAGAGAGAGAGAGAGAGAGAGAGAGAGAGAGAGAGAGAGAGAGAGTAAAGGAAAAAAGGAGAATCGGGCGAGGAGAGCACGTTCGTTCGGCAAAAACCTTAAAAGGTCTAAAGACTACAAATTCAGGCTGTGATACACGATGGAGGGCCGGTCTTTAGCCATTATTTATGAATTTGGTGCACCGAAAAAGGCGGTCCACTGGACCTCGAGGAGAAGAAAAGAGAGAAAGAGAAATAGAGAGAGACAGAGAGACAGAGAGAGAGAGAGATAGAGATGGGTGGGGGGGGGAGGGAAGGAAGAGAGAGGAGCACTACGGATTGCAAATCGATCCGCAAACCGGATAAAATATTTTATGGAGAACGCGCTTTAATGGTCCCTTACCTTAGCGATGGCGGGGAAGGGCCGTCGCTAAGGTCCACGTCCGCATTGATTTGTGGTCACGCTCAGAAACGACGAAGGTCCTTATCGATTGCCCGCATGTCGCTCGGGCCGATTCGCTCCGCGAGATACCGCGCGATACCACCGCGCGATCGTACGCCGAACGAATCCTCCCCGATTCTAAGAGTTTCCTTTCTTTCTCGGCTAACCCTTTTGCCAGATCTTGTCTCATCGATCGTTCCTTCTTCTTCTTCTTCTTCTTCTTCTTCTTATTCTTCTTCTTTAAACGATCCCACCAACTTTCAAAATTCAATATTATAGATATTCATTGGATAGATATTCATTGGTTTGTTTTATTTTTTGTTATTTTTATTTTTTTTTTTTGTGTTTTATCGTTAATGATCGGATTTCATTTACAAGCTGATTACCTTCGAAATATAAATATTTAGATATTGAAAGCGCAAAAGTGGTTTAAATTAGAATCGTTAGATACGATTCGGTTTGTTTTATATCTCATTTGACAAAGGAAGAAAAAAGAAGTAGTAGAAGAAGAAGAAGAAGAAGAAGAAGAAGAAGAAGAAGAAGGAGGAGGAGGAGGAGGAGGATAAAAGAGACGAAATAAATCCAATTTTAACCATCGATCGTGCAATCGTGACTTTTTTTCGTCGTCTTTACGTGGGCGTCGTCGAGTACCGCGTTAAACCTCCACTAGAATTTAACGGATCCTGTTATAGTCACCTTTTATAAAACGACATCTCGTAACTTTCCAATTCGTTTCTCCTTTCCTTCCGTGATTTATCTCGCGTTTATCGGCTTTTGATCGCATTAAGAAACTAATTAGATTTCTCGTATTTTCTCACTACCGGAGTTTCGACGAATCGAAACAAGATCAATTTGATAATCGGGTTCTACGAAAAAGAAGAAACTCCATTCGCGTTTCTTGTGCACGTACATAATTATATTGACGGTGGCAAAATATACGTATCGTTTGTCGTCGATAGGTTATTGGAATAAGATCGAAAACGATATCGGCGATCTTCGTTGCGGAATATAGAATCGAATTCGCGCGAAATTGTTTGTGACCGTGCCGTATAACGATCGGACGTTTTGCAATCGTAAAAGTTTGTAGTTCGCCGTAGCAAACACGAATTTCGCTGTTTCTCGGAATTAACATGAATTTTTTTCGTAACGTCGGTTATTTTAATCGACGCGTTTAAATGATTCTTTAAGAAAATAATAATTGTTACGTGCAATTATTTTTTTTTTTTTTACGTCGATATTATACAAACGATAATGGAGACCAATTTTTAAGAATCGTTTCCAGTTTCTTTGTCCGACGACAAATCGGCTGTGCCAAGCGAAATCACGAGGCACGGGTAAGTAAGTGCGCGAAGTACACGAGTACTCTAAACTTCTCCTCTTACGAAAGTTCGAAGCAATATCGAGAGATAATATCGGGATCGGAATTAATTTGGTGTCTAGCTCGTTAAATTCAGAATACGTTGAGGAGGTGGCCAGCAACGAAGAAAACTATAGGATCGTGAGTAAACGGGTTCGATGGACTTTCGACGATCATCGACCGTCGATCCTAATGGAGATTTATTATTTCTCGGACATCTTGTATGTTTCTCGGCGAACTTCATCACAGTCACGGAGCCTCTACCATAGAGCGTCCTTCGATTATCTCGATCGGTGAAAGTCGGAGATTCTAGAAAGTATCTAGTTGAGATGAGACGTCATTACTTCCTTCGGTCTTTACAGAAATCAGACGTTTTCTTTTCTGTCCTTCTTAGATTCGTTCTTAATAAGAAATAAGTAAGATATTTGTTTTATTTTCTTTTTTTCTTTCTTTCTTTTTTTTTTTTTTTTTTTTTTTTTTTTTTTTGAAAAAACTTGAGAGAGAAAGGAAAAAAGTTACAGAAATTACACGATGGTACGTAGTAAAACGAAAATAAAAAAAATTCATTACGGAATAGTGTCGTCAATTATATTAATAGAAGTAATATTAGATTTAAAAAAAAAAAAAAGAAGAGAGAGAGAGAAAGAAAGAAACTAGAGAGTTGAGTAAAATTTTGCAAAATCGCATGCAGTTAAAGTTATCTTCATTTCTCTAGAAGTGGATGTGAGGTGTCTGCCAAATATTAGCACAGCCGGTGCAGCTGTCGGCTGATGTTATGCGTTACGATTTTCTCCAAACTGCGGTTCCTTTTTTACATCGATCAAAAATCTCACGCATCGAATGAGATCAACTTAGGTACTGACGTATTATCGTTTCTTTCGTTCGTGAGATTAACTTGAACCAGAGAGAAAGAGAGAGAGAGAGAGAGAGAGAGAGAGAGAGAGAGAGAGAGAGAGAGAGAGAGAGAGAGAGAGACGATCGTACTCGAGGACAGTACGATATCGAACGAGATTAGATAAATTTCGTCTTATTTTTAACACGTATAATCTATCCAATTGAGTATACGTACTCGAAAAGTAGAACGACGTGCCCATCCTCGATTCTAACACCTAATATCAAAGGGGAATATAATAAGATCAATTTCCTCGTGAACGGTTTCGAAAGGTATTAGTTCCGTTATAAGTAAAACTCATTGCAAAAGGAGAAATTGATTAGAATGAGGCAACCGCTAACCGTGGAGTCGACAGAAAACGAACGAATAAGCGCTTTTATCGACTCAGCAGTAAACCCACGCATATTCTCGTTCGTCTTTCGTTTTAGGACTAAACGACGACTGATTTTTGGGGATATTAGATGCGTTAGGAGGAAGAAACATCTACGTTTCCGTTTGATTTCCCAAGTAGGCGTTCGTTTAATGGATCTCATAAAAACGACCTATTTTTATGATGGTTTCTTTTTTTTTTTTTTTAACGATTCGCCTATCAAACATTTTGCTATTTCCACATAAATAGTTATGTATGTATATATTGACGAGAGGTACGGTCGAAACGCGACAAGGTTTTACTGAGGGTTTAAAGTTGGGATAGACGTATAGAGATATTCGTGTATGATTAGACATTTATATTTTGCGGAAATCGCGAGGAGGCTTTTACCTCTGAGAGAATTTATAGGAACGTTATTTAGAAGAATCGTAAGTAAACGCGTTTGTAAACGTCGGTGTACGTCGGACTTGTGAGCGTTTCACAAGATGACAGAAGAAAATATAGGTAGGTAGGTACGGTTGTTAACTAAGGAAACTGAGCGACGATGGTCGTGCGCACGCTTGTTTCTCAAGTAACGTTCGAGTTGGCTCGAGACATCGCGCGAAACTTCTTCGTTCAGTCGGCCAAGAAAGAAGATCGAGGTGATCCGAAGCGAGTCACGTTTGGCGCTACCAATAAGGACCATTCGTCTGGCGCTTGGAACAAGAAACAGAGAACGATAATGCAAGCCCCTAAGCCAAGCGCTCACGTAGGTGCAAGCAACTTCGATAATCGACTTGGTTTTGTCTCTACCTTCCAATCGTAATTATCTAGGATATTTTTTCTCTCTTTTTTCTTCTTTCCTTTTCTTTCTTTTTATTTTTTTTTTTTTTTTTTTTTTTGTTGTGTGTCACCAGCCAATTTCGTCTTAACGAGTTTTCGTTGATTGCGCCACGTGCCTTAGCAATTAGACCGGCACGATGATTATTTGGCTTTCTTAGCGATCGATACGATATTAGTATTATTTTTTTCTTATGAATTAGACGATTGTTCATCGAAAAATTACTAATTTATATCAATTACGTTTATACTAATGTATAAATAATTAGTATTTTATATGAATGAAGTTGGATAATTCGTGAATGATAATTCGAAATCGAATTTCATTAAACGTAACGCGTCAAGAAATTTCAATCCCCTTAAGGAGATCGTTTTGTGATACAAAATTCGGTAGTTTTATACAATATTATGTTTCCATATTGTAGTATTTAATAAATATTTGAATCGTGATGTTACAATTTTTTGAAAATGATTGTAATACATTATGTAATGTTACAGTCGTTTTCAATACACCAAGTGAGAGAGTAAGGCAGATTGTTCGTTTGTGAAGATATTTGATAAACGTTAGTCATTGATCGTCAATTAATGGCTATTGCCACGGTATGTGGTTCAAGTCTTAATTTTCATAACCGCGTTGACATTGCATGTCAAATCTTTTAGATCTGTACTCGCAAACGAAGAAGCAAGTTTTTCATTTATGTTCGTTATAATTCGTAGAACAGTCTATGCTTTTGATCAATCCTTCATTATTCATTTCCACGAATTGTGAGTTGTTATCAAGTAGAATTTAATTTCGTTCTTCCTTTATGATTTTACTGAAAAGTCATAAACTTTATTTTTAATTAAAAAAAAAAAAAATATATATATATATATATATGAATTTGTTTTTACGTTGAATTTATAATTATTTGTATTCGTCAATAAAAGCAGCGTGCTTAAGACGTAAATAAAGATGAGATATATTCGATTCGGCTGATTTAGTGCGATATTTACGATGTCACGTAAAAAACATTCAATAAAAAAATATCGATGCGCGTCCATTTGTGCTCTTTATTATAGTTTCATTTAGATAATTACAGATACTAAAACTTTCAACTTGATATCGAATTTTGAAATTTCCCTTTACGACCAGATTAATTATCGAAATTATCAAGTCGGGATTATTACTATTTTTTTTTTTTTTTTAAATCTTCGCCAAGCTTTTATATCGATAAAAATACACGTAACCATTAACTTGGATCATTTCGAACACGCGCGCGCGCGCGCAATCGATCGCTTTTAAGTTCTCTTCGTGTTTTCTCAACGATCCCAGTCATCTATGATACCAGCCAAGAGAGTTTTACCATAGGCATTCGGGGTAAGATGAACGATGCATAATGCAGGGCAGCCGTCGCTCCAAATTTGGCTTTAATGCCCGCAGTTTGAAGCTTAAAGATCGGCGAAACATTCTCATGGAAACGCTTGAAAACATTCGAGTAGGGTGGAGAGAAATCGGCTAAGGAAGGGAAGAAGGAAGGGGTCGTGACATGTTACGATTCGGCCGAGTGATTTGGACTGGCGATAGGAACTCGGCGCTTTCGGCAACTCGCTAAATTTGGTAAGACGACTTGCTAATCGCGAGCGATACTTCTTGCACGTCGCTCTTCAGGTAGCCTAATTTGCGTCGTATACGTTACTCTGCTCTTTCTCTGTCCGTCTGTTTGTCTGTATGTCTGGCTCTCTCTCTCTCTCTCTCTCGTATACATCGATAGCCAACCATTTTTGGGCAGACGACGACGATTCGAGATAGAGTGGACCACGTGGATTAGCTGTGATATACGGAGCTGAAATTGAAAGACGACGAGTTCTAGCGTTTTTTAGGATACTCGAGACCATAAACACGTCTAGAAGTGGACGGACAGGAAATGCTTGGGACAGACCTGCTACTCAATGTCAATGGTGTTGGAATAAAAAAAAAATATGAAACTTTGCTTTTCAAGTAGGTCGTAACTTTTGAAACGTTGGATCTACATTATATGACCGATACGAGACGTACGAACGATTTAAAAATATTATTATAAGGATATATCGCCCTACTTGATTTCCCTTTCGAAGTTCTTTCTATTACGATTAATATCTATTAATTAGGAACTGTGATATATATATATATATATATATATATATATATATATATATATATATATATATAAATATATATTCGTATTTGATATTCGTATTTCCTGGAAATACGTTGAGTAGGAAGTACTTGAATAGATTTTTGTTAGATCAATCATTCACATAAACGTCCATCAGAATAGCCTCGTGAGGATTACGAAGGAGAAATAGAGCCCTGAGCGATCGCACTTGAGAAAGAGTCCGCGTGCTCATTATAATCTCATCGAAGGATTATGAGGAACGGCAACGTTCTCTCTCTCTCTCTCTCTCTCTCTCTCTCTCTCTCACTCTCTATACCTCTCTTTGTACTGATTACTCGTCTGGACTTGTAAAGAAAGTCACGATGATTACTATGCATCTTAATTTCGAGTTAATAAACCATGAGTGATATCTCGACGATGAGATTGAGGCCTCGGCAAACGATCCTGACATTGATTGCGCTTCGAGGAAACGCACGATAGTCGAGAGAAAGTTTTCATTTTTAGAAACCTTTTTCGCGATATATCCGCGTCCATCTTATGTAACGACGCGGGAAATTTCACGTCGAAAGGAAAAAAGTAATAAGATTGATGTGTATAATTTGAATGATATCCGGATGAAGGGACAGCAGAATCTTTTTTTCTTCTTTTTTTTTTTTTAAATTCGATCTAATCTGTACCGTAACTTAATCTTAACCGTAATTTCAATAAAAATTATTAATTCGATTTGTTTGTTTGTTTTTTAACCGTACAAAGTTGGAAACAAATCGCAAACGTTATACTTTTTTTTTTTTTTTTATTATAATTACGAAACCACGTTGACATTGGCGAACTTGTCATCGGAATGAAACATCTGGATGAGGTTTATCATCGTTCATATCACTCTCAACGATTGATACGAGTATGTTTAGTATCGTTATCTCGCTATGTTTTATTTTTTTTTCCCTTCGCGCCGAATCGACTGTTTTAATCCAAGTCATGGTAAACTTACTTATACCACATTCCTCATGACACGATGGTCCTACGTACGTATGTATATACATATATTCTCTTAGACGTAAATTTATCTACGTTAATGACGCAAGCTTGTTGAGAAAGTATGATAGTATTACGTACGAAGAGTAGACGACGTATGTACAAGAAATATAAATATTCACGTCTCCTTTAACACTTCGAATATATATATATATATATATATATATATATATATATATATATATATATATAAGAAGAAATAAAAGAATATATATATATAAAAGAAGAAATAAAAGAAGAAAAAAATAAATAAAAAGGTACTTAATGCAAACGATAAAATTATATTTAATAATATAAACAGACAAGTATAATTATATATATATATATATATATATATATATATATATATATATATATGAATGGAAAAAGGAGAAATATATAGAGAGAAAGATGAATAGAAATCGATAGAAAGGGTTGCGATAAATAATGACGCTAATTGGTAAGATGCGATTTCGTTTCGAAAGAACGTATTTATATGCATACGTGTATGTGTGTGTGTGCGCCGAGTCAAACTAGGAGGGAACTGCTTTCAAAAAGCAGCCATTAGAGGCAATTAGGCATGCATCATAGGCCTTAGAATCGAATGCCTTAAGCGGCCAAAAGTTATCGACTGTCGTAATCCTATATGCGTTGGAAGGGAACGAGCATCGCGTTTAAAAGTTTATACGTATAATATGTATCTCTGAAACCCCGTGATCTTTCGAGAGAGATTCCAATGAAATTTGTCGCAAGTTCTTGCTGAATCAATGTCGCGTACCTTATCTTCAACATATCTTATAATGTATCAAGGAAAAAAAAAAGAAAATAGAAAAAAAGACGAAAAAACGTTGACGTCGAATCTTCTTTTCCTCATCTTCGATAGCTATTTTTTTCTTTTTTTTTTTTTTATATTTTTTTTTAATCGAAACAACGTTTTCCTTGCAACGTTCCCGACGTCACAAGGATCTTCTTCGATTTCCGCATTTTCTCTCATTTCTCACACCACCACGATCGATCTCAAGTTTCTATCGATTTTGCGACACAATCGCGCAACCCGTCATCCTTCTTTCCGTCGAAAAGGAATCGGATGACCTCGATGGAATACTCGAGAAACGTACTACTCTCCTTTCGCTCCTTTTCATAGTATTAATCATAGGAATATGCTTTTCTTTCATCATACATTCTTACGCGAATTACTCTGACATTCCAAAAGATGCTCGAAGAACTTTGGAATAAGCGATTACGATTCTCAATGGTAAACTATGTATCGGGTTGTTTTCATAGGGTTAAGAGGATAAGATATTAAAAACTCGAGGATAAAGGAGAGCCGATGGAAAAATTGCTTAGTGTTTTTTTTTTTTCTTTTTCTTTTCTAAGAGAATTGACTTGCTTAGCAACATCATCGTTGATTACGAAGACGCGGTAAATCTCTTTCTAGTAACGGGTCTTCGGTCTCTCCTCGTAGAATGCGGATTACGAGGTAAGTTTCGCTCTCCGTCCGATAGGTGATGCTGGACATGCTGCTGCTCGATCCTTAGAAAGGCCGTCGACCTCGCCACTAGTGGAGGTATACCTTCGTATGTACGTATATATACGCTCCTCTCTCTCTCTCTCTCTCTCTCTCTCTCTCTCTCTATATATATATATATATATATATATATATATATATATATATATATACATATGCATATATAAATGCACACACCCATATACATATACATATACATATATATATATATATATATATATATATATATATATATATATATATATACGAATGTATACACACACACGAATGTACAAGCTTATGGGAGAGAAGAGAGAAAAGCATCTTTTTTTCCAACGCGTTCCCGCGTTCGTTCTTAGATCTTTCCATATACGCGAGCTCTTTCTCTCTCTCTCTCTCTCTCTCTCTCTCTCTCTCTATCTCTCTCTATCTATCTATCTATCTATCTTTCTCTCTCTCTCTCTCTCTCTTTATTTTTTATTTTTTTTATTTTTTTTTATTTTATTTTTTTTTATTACACAGTCGTTGATCTCAGAAGATTTTCTGCTTCTTCGTCTAGTACTCTTGAAAAAGATATACTAACGAACGTTTACATCGAAAATTGATAACGTCTAAATGTCTAAATATATGTGCTTTAATTAAATCACGACGATCCACAGTTTTTCGATCTCATCCGGATTTATTAATCGTTCGTTCTTACGAAAAATTTATAAATTTTCTTTTCTTATTCTACCTCCATAATACTTATATTTAGTTTTAATATCGAAGCGAAGATGAAGAATATTGGAATTGTAGCGCTTATTGTAGAATTTTGTTAATTTTCTTTTTTCTTTTTTCTTTTTGTTTCGTCTTCAACAAAAAAGAAGACTACTTCAGGAACGCGTCATTAAATCATTTCACTCTGGACGTCGTCGTTAAATCTTTCTTCATTGCTGGCACGTATTTATGTATGTACCTATGTACTAGACGAGTCGATGTTTCTTGGAACTAGTTGAAGTTCCTTCCATCTCTGCGGCATACCATGGTTCAATATTTGTCTTAAGCCGAACAAACTCGAGGTAAGAACACACGATTCGTTCATCGTGCCAACGAGCATCGGCACGAGGTTCAGATCTTATGGTGAAAGGTTCGGATAATGCTCTTACCACTCGTCAGAGAAAATTGACGAATCGTGTTCTCTTCCTTTTCAAGAATATTATAATAATATAGATTTATTTTCTCGTACAGCGATAACGCAAGCTTGTGAAATATTCAAATTTGTAATTCTTCTTCAACCATTTTTTTTTGTTGATGAATTATTTCGTTTCGAAATTATAATTCAAAGCGATATGATTCTTATGAACGTTGACATTAAAAAAAAAAAAAAAAAAAAAAAATTAAAAATTAAAAAAAAAAAACATTTAAACCATCTGTAAAACGATTGTAGCTACTTCAAATATCAAATTTTCCCTCGTTTCGGTCAGTTGAATAGTACGCCAACGAACCAGCTAAGAATCTGAACGTTGACTTCTGCGTCGGTAATGTAAAATTTCTTCGTTCTACTTATCCATCGTAAAATTCGTTTCATCGTCGATCAAGCAGTTAGACTAACGGACCGCAGTAGCGAGTCGGTAGTGATCTACAGAGAGCTGACTTACCGACGACGACGATAAAACAGTTCGTAATACGCCGTTAAAATTTTTCATTAAATTAATTAGAAATCATCGATCGTTCATCGCGATAATATTATAATTGCTAACCACAAAAGAAGCAAAAAAAAAAAAAGCAGTTGTAATTCGAAAGGTATTTTCTATCTCGTTCGTTCAATTTCATTACCGGTCTCTAAATGTTATTATTTATTACCGTTACTTTCTACCACTTTCCATTCTTTTCGTACGTAATTAAGATCGTAACGAGAAACAAAAATAAACGAAAAAAGAAAAGAAATAAAGAAATAAAAGAAATAAAAGTAAAAGAGAAAGAAGATCATTACCTACAACGCGTTAATTATATTTTCTTTCAAAATTCGTTTTGATCTATCGTTAAGATCGTTTAAGAAATGTTGGAATGTATAAACGAATCGAGATTATATTCGAAGTAAGACGCTTACCTATTCGTTTTACGTATGTGCAAGAGAAGGTAGGGCGTCACGGATGAGAGAGCGTCGAGTAGAAGGAAGCAAAGACGGGCGGCCGGTAGTCTTATACGCCACTGACTTTCAGAGTTCTTTCGGTCGTCATGCGAGGACACAAGAAAAATATGACGACCTCATTGTCTTATACGCTCGTAATACTTCGTTGTTCCGTGTCGTTCATGGATAAGATATCGATGCGCCGAAGGGAATAACCGAGCCTTAAGAAAAGTAAAAACACGAAAGTTTTCCTTTTCGAGATTATCGCATTCGAAGTTAACGAAATAAAATGAGAAATGGGGAAACTTATTTTCGAAAAGGAAGAAGAATAAAAGGTTTCTAACAATGACACGTCATTCTCCAGGTTGGTTATCATTCGAAAAGATGATGATTATGATGATGATGATGATGATAGTAATAAAAAAAAAAAAAAAATCAAAGAAAATCTTATTCTCGCGTGATCTCGGATAGGATAATCTTTTTTTTTCTCTTTTCCACACACGATGCCACGAGAAGAAGCCGTTCTTTTCGCCGTTTCCACGGCGTCTCTAACTCGCTTGGTCTCGACCCCGCTTTCGAGAGCGAGCCTCGTTCTCGCCATTGTTCCAACAAATTATGCATATTAATTCCTTGTTTCTTGTCGTGTACATACGTACGTAAATACACTTGGTAGAAGCTTCCGAAGAAGCGTTAAGGATTCTCATAGACCGACCCATATGCGTAGACGGTTGATGATCGTTGGAGTTGCTTGACTAGAAAAAACTTGAAAACCCGTTAGACGTTTACTTTTTAATGATTCTCCAACTTGTCGATGTAAAATGTTTATAAAAAAAAGTGAACATTTCTTTTTCCTTTTTTTTTTTTTTTTTTTTTTTTTTAATCAAGAGATTTAAATTAACGATCAAGGAAATTTTTATTTCGAAGTTTACGAGAGTACGTAGGAATGTGAAATGGACTCGTTTCATTTTTCATCATCGAGACATCAAGATGAGGAAAGAAATAAAGAGATAGAGATAGATAGATACAGAGAGAGAGAGAGAGAGAGAGCACGTTTCCTCGAGAGAAGGCACAGAGTCTCCTCCTCCTTCCTCGAAACGAGCTGCTTCTTCTTTCGCACGATCGAGCGTCCTCGTATCCGTGAATAACATACTACTGGATCGACCGAGACCATCTGCTCTGGTCTTGCGAGCGCGCATACACATCAAGTTGGACTCCTTCGAAAGTGGGCGTAGTGCGACGCCTTCATCTTCATTCTTCTTCATCCTTCTTCTTCTTCTTCTTCTTCTTCTTCGAAAAAAAAAAAACTACGATCCAAAGTTCTTCCCCATAACGTATGTACGTTATACATACATGGGACACCATCACCATCGTCATATCGAGTGTCGTATTCACCTTCCCATCGAAAGTTTCCTGACTCGTTGATCCAGATGAGGAACACCTTCGGGAAACAGGATGAACCAAGGTGTTCCTTCCTATCGTCCCCATCCTCCAGTTCTTTTCCTCTTTTATCCTACCTACCTACCTACCTACCTACCTACCTATACCTATCTACCTACCAACGAACCCTTGAGAATCATCCCCAGAGGGCTCTCCAACCCTTTCTAACTTCTTTTTTCTCGTCAGAGGGACAACGACACGATTTCCGGTCATTTACGGGCACGTGCTTCGTGAAAAAAAAAAAGAAGAAAAGAAAAGAGAAGAAATAAAAAAGATACAGGATACAACTAGTAACACTATACCTCGACGATGATCGAGAACCGGATGATATCTTCTTGATAATAACGAGGAAATACTACTTCTAACCTGAATTGAGCCAATCTCGTGAGAATGAAGTATCATTAGAAACTAATATATAAGGAAAAGAAATGTAATTAAATGCTATTTTTTATTATTATTAATTTAAATAATCCAAAAATTGTGTTAATTACCCATCGTTATGGTTAGTATCTAAATCATCAGTGTTATATATATATATATATATATATATATATATATATATATATATATATATATCAATCGTGTTTCCTACTTTGGATTTGTATCGATCCATTCTAATGAGAATAAAATATCCTAGAAAAGTGATAAGGAAAAGAAATGTAATTAAAAGATTTTTATCATTGATATAAAAATATGATCCTATTAATTTTTACTATTACTATCAATTTAAATAAGGAAATTAATTTCTGTACCATTGTCAATATTTATAATATCCATATTATCAAACCTCGAGAGTTGTTTAATACTATTCGAACAACATTCCAAGTGATATATCCTTTAAAGGTTAAAGTTCATTCTCGTATCATTCTCGTATACTAAGTAAACAGTAGTAATTCGATGTAATGCTAGTCTATTCTCTTTCTATTTGCGGTTTGTGGTTTGACCGATGAATCGTTCAGTCCACTTGGCACTATCGTTTCTTTTTTTTCCTCCTTCCAACGCCATTGAATCTATGGTTTAAGAGCAATGATGAGTACGTAGATAATTATTTTAGATTTGATACCATTATAGTTTAACCAGTATAAATTTCGTTGATATAAGCAAGCAACAATATGGTTAAGGTGAAATATGTGTGTGTGTGTGTGTGTGTGTGTGTGTGTGTGTGTGTGTGTGTGTGTATCTATGTCAACAGTAATTTACTATGATTGTTTTTATCGAAAGGTTGAAGGGCGATTTAATGTTTATTAATAACGGAAGAGTCGAAATTTAAATACTCGTGTATTCAAATTCGTTTTCCTGTAGACTTACACAAATTGAAATTTTTTATTCTATGTATATTCCTCCTTTTCCTTTCTTTTTCTTTTTTTTTTTTTATTCTCTTTCTAATTCCAACATCTCATTCGAATTTCTTGACGATTTGTAATTAATCGTATGTAGATACTATGCAAAACTATGTCTATACATTGTCGACGATTGTTTCGAACGATACAAATAATAGAGTATTTCTTAAACAATGTCGCTGACAACGAATCAGTTTAAATGCGTGTGTCATCGATTCTTTTCACGTGCTTAGTAAATTTCCATAGATTGTTTTTAACGGACGACACCGATTTTCGTAAACTATCCGGCTTTTGTGATGCATTTCGAAAGACGTAGCTCGTATTCCTGGTTCTGGATCTTGTTACACATTTTTCCAACTTTCGCATATTGTCACGTACTTCAGGAATATAATATATATATAATATATATATATATATATATATATATATATATATATATATATATATATATATAAGAAAATGTATCCTGTGAAAATATTTTATTACGTGCGATATATGCGA
>OU964961.1:9810213-9870213 GCA_918808275.2 Dolichovespula sylvestris
GCGCACGGGCAAACAGAATCTCCATAGCTATAGACTATGGACAATGAATTTATTTGAAACGCGTAATTATTGTCATTTTATTTAACATCGACTCAAGGATAATATTCACGTTAATAAAGTTAATAACAGCAATTAAATAAAAGATATGAAAAGACAAGGATAATAACTAACACCAGATTCAACGATCAATCAAAATGACCATCAACCGTCGACAGCTAACCGTTTTTATGAAAATGTTTATTTTAAATTTCATCGCATATGCAACACACACACACACACACACACACACACACACATATACATACAAGACATACACATTACGAGTTTGTTTATTATATAAATATAATCAATTGTAGAAATTACATCTTCGTTCTTCTATTTTTATTTTATTTTTTTTTTGTAACATACATATGAAATATACCGCAATAATTTTCGATAGTTCTAGGTAACAATAGGACGACGAAAGAAGACCCGTTTAATCCATTGAAACGGTAGATTCGGTGATCTAAGAATTTTCTTGAGGATGAAATTTGGGGGTTGGGGGGGGGGCAGCGGTCGGCAATCTGTCGCGAGAATGATTTCCGGCGAGTGAACGGAAACCGAGTAAAGAAAGCCACGGAGTGGTTTTAAATGGAGGACGCAAATTCATGCTGGAACCTGTTCGCAAGTACACACTCTATACGTACATAAGTACGTTGAATGTGTACGCGCGTGTGTGTGTGTGTGTGTGTGTGTGTGTGTGTGTGTGTGTGTGTGTGTGTGCGCTACACGCGAAAGACGGTAGCGAATGAGGTATCGCAAGAGAGGATGTCGTTACGTAAGGTTTGCATCGTCTGAGGAGCTCGTGCCTCGTAAAACTCCTTTTGCGCGCTAAAAAGATTCGACCTAATCTAATCCTTATTTCTAACGATACGCGATATAATTTATCTCTTTCGATTTCAAATATTTCGGAGTTATTCCTTTTTAACGTAGAATGTTTTGGATACATAACTCGGATCAATGCACGTACACATTTTTTACTCGTTTCGTTATTAGACCAGCATATATTTGTGGGTTAATAATACACGGTTAAATAGTAAAATTCTTTACGCACCGAATAATATAATTGTTTCGATCGATCGCATATATATATATATATATATATATATATATATAGATAAATATTTTAATTTAATAATGCACATCGATTTAAACGCCAATCTATCAAATTCGATAAAATTAATTTCTTCATATGCCTTATTACTTCACTTTTTACGTTCGCTTTCTAACCATATTGAAATTTGTAAATCAATATATACTTTAGAAAAATGTCTAATTTTCAATCCTACGAACATGATTGAAAACGTTACTGGGAATATCATCATATACGCGATTTCGTCGGTAGAAATGTCCGCGTTATTTGCACGTTGCAACGACACGATATAATTCCACATAAAACCTCGAGGCGTTCCTTCGCGACTCACCGAAGAAAGAAGGATTTCCAACATCTGCATCCTGTAGGAGCCTGCAAATTATCTGAGAACAGACCGAAAGACTTTCACTTCGATTCTCTTGTAAGTGGAGCGGACGTGGTGTGACTGGTTTTGCGACTGGATACCAATATTAGCGAGTAAATATCCATCTATCTTCGATAATTCCATGAAATAGATACGAATCTAACGATAATAAATTCATCTGACGTTTAGAATACATTATGAAAACTTTTTATTATTATTATTATTATTATTATTATTATTATTATTATTATTATTATTATTATTATTATTATTATTATTATTATTATTATTATTATTATTATTATTATTATTATTATTATTATTATTATTATTAAGATTTTCATTAACGAATTAAATGGCAAACACATACGTATTATTTTGTATAATAAACGTAAGGTGTATGCAATGCGTATACTTTTCCTATGACACATTAATTAAGAAAGTTAATTAAGAATTTAATGAGAAATTTGCAACGATATTTAGATTCTCCCATCGGGTTTATTCGCTCGAAGAATCGAAAGTATACGATAGACGAAATTTATGAATTCCCCTACCGTTCCTAACTCGGAAGAGCATGGTTAACCGGTTGCTTTACATGTGTACGGCTTACACGAAGCGTGGGCGAGCAGGAATGGTCAGCAATGCGTAAAAATATATATATATATATATATATATATATATATATATATATATATAAATAAAAGGAAAGAAAAATAAAATGACAAATCCGAGGGCAAGCAATAAGAGGTCCTTTATCGATATATTTTCCCTGTCTTGAAAAGAAGTTCATTCGGAAATGAAATGCGCTTTCTAATTTATTATATTATATCAGGTCGGTAAATAAGTGTGATGTCGGAATTCTCAGTAAAAAATATTTCGTACACAGAGTGTTCTTTATTTAAATATTTTCGTCGATTGAATTATCATAATTATTGGTAATATTAAATTTTGAAGTATTTTGATTTCTTGTAGATAATGCGTTACACATTAATAGATATAAATTAGAATTCTCATAGTAAGGCGTACTACACTCTGAGTGCATAAATTGATGATAGATAAACAAAAATATTCCGAAGGATGAAAAATATATTTTCCATTTTCGCGATTCCACTCAGGCTCTTTGATCGACGAATCGTAGCTCGATCTCGACACGACTACTTTCCTGTAACGATCGATCGTAGTGGCTTGCTTCCAACGATGTCGAAGAATATTAAACGACTTGCATTAGGTATTCCTCAAATGGATATCGACCCTACCTACGTGTGTCGCCTTCCTCGTATGAACATTTCGGAAAGAAAGAAAGAAAGAAAGGAAGAAAGAAAGAAAAAAAACGAGACGCGCTTTGCCGGGATTCTATTCGCGCGTTTGCTGCTATCTTAGGCGCCTTTCTCCGCGATTATCATTTTCTTCTCTCGCTAAGGCCGTAAGGACGTGTTAGAAAGAAAAACAGAAGTAGTAAACGCAAACGTTATTTGTCTCGTGAGAAGAGTTTCGTGAATAGAATCGCTTATGCGGAATTTGCTTCCTGACGTTCATCCTAAAGAGATACTTTCATGTTGTGAAAAAGAAAAAAAGAAAAGTAGAAAAAAAAAAAGAAAAGAAAGAAAGAAAAATAGTATCTTTCCACGAACACGACGATTTGTAATCGTTTTAAATAAACTACGAATCGTTTCAAATGCAACGTTTACTGCACGATTAATACGTGACACGATCGTTCGACGTTCAACGTGATTATTTTATCTCGATGATAACAGTCTTACGAAGCGTATTGCAAGAATTAAAAGGAATTCTTTTAAGACTATATCAAATTAACTGTATATTAAATAGATTTATTTATTTATTCATTTCGAATGACGAGGAAATTATCTCATAAAAATCCATTATCCCGTTAACAGTTTCACGATGATACAACGGTATTACGAAAGTTTGATGATATATTTTTTTCAACATTTCCTGGAATATAAACATATGGTCTTCGTTTCTCCGTATAGTAATAATAATAATAATGATGATGATGATGACGACGACGACGACGACGACGATGATGATGATATATATAACGTCAGAAGTTTGACGCAGATGATAAACGCAGATGAAAATTTAACGCTTGTTTTCTAACTATCGACAACCTTGACATTATAGTTGTGATAACAAATCGATCATAATACGTAAGTACTGCATAGTTGTGTATATACATACATATCTATTTGCATTGATCATCTTCAAATTTTTGTCTATTTTTCTGACAATTAGTTTTCATTTTCCCGGTCAATTGATAAATAAATAAATAAATAAATAAATAAATAAATAATGTGCGTTTATTCGAGTAATTTTTCAGTTTAATTGGTGACGTCGAAATACCGAAGAAGCATCGCGAGATATCGAGACTGAATGGGATAGCCAGTGAGAATATCTTGAAGGCCGCAATGAACATGTGTTAAGGATATCTCCCGGAACATCATCGCGGAAATGAACGCTCTTATCTTTCTTCAAACAATCGTATAAACGTTGGATCGTGCGCAACCCGTGTTGCCCATCTCCCACGTAGCATATAGGTGCACGCACACATAAAAATATCTATATAAACATACGTACACGCTCATAAACCCATTAAATATTTTTCAACTTTCGATTCTCTCACGAAGCTCTCTCTTATGAAACTCAAAGAAACCTTTCTCAGCCTGCGATATAAACAAACGGCCAATTCAAGCCCCTTGTTCGATCTTCGTTATCGTTAATTAAAATCTCTTTGTTGAGTTCCATTCTGCAGTACGTTCGATCGTCGAGTGATTAAAGAAAAAACAAAAAAAAAAAAATAAGTCGAATAAATTTCGACACTCTTGAAAAAACAAAGAAAAATAAATGCCACCCTTAAAGGCCCGCATCGTACGTGAGCGCATAAGAACCAATTATGGAATTCTAAACGGTAATTAAGATGTTTCCTTAATTAACGGTTAAAGCTAACCGTGGTTAGCCGTTCGGAGTAAGGACGACGATTGAATTAGTACCGCTGTACAGTTATGCTCTGTAAAGTGCAACGTCCAAAGAACGGCGAAAGATAACTGAAAAGAAAATGAAAAGTGTCTATAAAAGTTATGTTGATTAATAGTTGATCGTTACGTAGGCTGTAAGTACGTATTCTTCGTAAATAATGATCGAAGTTATGCCGACTCTCTCTCTCTCTCTCTCTCTCTCTCTCTCTCTTTCGTTTTTTCTTTCTCTACTCGTATTTGCAGCGTTCAATATAAATAATAGGAGGCAAATGTTTGTCGCATGAGTGCGCTTGTTTTAAAGCACATTGTTGGAATGTTTGGCGTAGTTAATCGCACAACTGTCCTTTTTCTTTCCTACTATCTTTTATCGATAACTATCTTTTAACTTTTATCAGTTTATTTTTTCTTTTCATTTTATTTCTTTTTTCCTTTCTTTATCTGCTTAAAGGTGGGGGGGGGGGTAGGAGAGAGGTGGGGGTGGGAGGGGGGGGGAGGACAAAGAAAAATACCATTAAAAGAAAATGGAGAAGGAGCATCGACGAACAACAAAATTTAACTGGATCTCAAACGCATTTGACTTTTTACATATTTACCAAAGAAACTTTTACTAACAACAACGAAATTGTTTCGAAAGCGTCACGTACACGACCGGAATAAGAGCCACGACGTACGTACATAGATACGTACATAACGTACACTTACTTGCGTAATTGCAGGAGCAAAAGTGAAAATGCACGGACATTGGTATTTGAAGAAAAACTTATGTCATAACTATGAAAGCGCCATTATTTTTTTTTTTTTCTTTTTTCATTAGACTATAATTATAGTTAAGGTACTACGATATATATCCACGTAAGGTTGATGTTCCACTATGTTTTGTTTTTTTTTTCTTTTTTTCGTAAATTTATTAAGGAAAGTCTAATTCTTTCGAAATGTTGAGAACAATGAGCTCGGGAGATTTACTCGCGAGGAAAGATAAGAGAAAGAAAACTTCTTTCTTTTAGTAACGAGCAAAAGGGAAAAACAAAAAGTCAAATAAATTACGAGTCGAGGCATGTCACAACAAAAATATTGCTTACTCATATTCGATAATACCGCAATCGAAAAATGAATTAATATCGTTCTCATAAATGATAAGATAATAAGTACGGGAGGTTTGCGAGGGTTGTCGTTAATTGAAAAACACGACGGTGGATTAAGAAATTCAGATAATTTTGCAATTGTTTCTTTTCCCGAGTGTCTCATTAAATCGTCGATAGTGTTAATAATACTCATTTATAATTATAACCGACTCAGCTACTTGTAACTCTGGAACAACGCACGGGGTTCGGGCTTACTGTGCTGTAATTCGAGGACAAAAGACTTGATAAGTTCGTATACAGATACCAAAATGGGATAAAAGAATTCCTGGTAATAAACGATCTTCCGATTGAAAAATAGAAAGATCTTTAAAAAGAAAGTTTATATTTTTATTTGTTCACGAAAAGATTTGTAACAATACGAAGAAGAGATATGAGTTAAATATATTTTGTTGTATATTTAAATACTCGTCTCGTATTCGTCGTCGCAAGTGGGACGCCCATTTAACGGAATTCTCGTCAAGATACGTGCTTTGAGAAATTTTTGTCGATTGTTCCCAAACTATGTACACCGAGAGGCTAACGATAGAATACTACCGATATTATGCCATGGTATTTGTTTCGAAGAAATGATTTGGCCCATAATGCGTACCTGTGTCCTCGTTAAGTATGCGTAAAGAGTGCGTGGGCCGTGTACCGGCTAAAACGATTCGCGCATGACAATCAGTATGTAAGACGCTCTTAATGCTCTCGCGCTTATCCTCTATATCAAATTGTGATTCTTAGATCTTATTACTACTTTAAATGCATAAAGCCATTTGTAAATAATATATATATATATATATATATATATATATATATATATATATTAACATATGACAGAGTTTAATTGCATCAAATTCGAAAGAATTAAAAAAAAAAAAGGGTTCCAACCAAATGAAATGGAATTTCTTTCTATTCAATATTTCACGTATATAAATATAAATATATTTGTTATATTTGATCAACGAAGGAAAAATCTTATTGCGTTACGAATAGGTATATTTACGAAGGGTAACTACCGCTATGAAAGGTTACATAAAAGTTGTAGGTCAACAACGAAAACATAGTAGTACGCTGTACTTTCGTTGTATTTACACACTTCTTCTGTGTTCTGTTACGATAATTATTCGCATGTAAGCATCTTCGAGATGGGCCGATTAGATCGGTCGATCGTCTTTTGAAAAGATGTATGCTTTGAGAGAAAAATATTTAAAAGAAAAAACAATTTTGTCATGATCAATGAAAAAAGAAATATATACGTGTGTGTGTGTGTGTGTGTGTGCGCGCGCGCGTGTTAATAATAAAATAATAAAGTAATCTAATACGCCTATGAAAATACGTAAGGTGATTTTAATAAATCTATGATAGACGCAGGAATGAAGAAAAAGAAAAGGTTGTAACCTGTTGATCGTCGAGCGAACGTTAGTGAACTATTCATAGAACGAACAATTGATCATTTAACTCTAATGATTTACATTTAAAGCGTCTAGCAACAACAAAGCTTATTCTTGCCGACCAAATTAACGATCCATAGTCCTTTTCTCCTCTGGAGAATCGCAAGGCTGTGTGTGTCTCTTATAATGTTAGACTGGTTAACTTCCCACCGATTTGAGCGACGGCACGTCGAGACGCTTCGCTTCTCTTTGACTCGCTTCCCACACGAAATGTTTGTCCACACGAACCCCACGAGGACAACGTGCACAAGTGGCGTATACTAGGTACAAAGATGGAGGCTCTAAATGCACGGCCAGCAACGTGCTTTATTTACCTGTCTGCAACGTTTTATCACTCGTACGCCACGAAATAGAATTGTTACGGATACGGCTCGACTATTTAAACTACGATCATACATATTTTATCACATGGAAACTTTCGAAACACCTCATACGATTGATCGTAGTAGATAAACTGTGATCACGGTCATTAAAAAGAGATAAATTGGTAGATAGAAAGAGAAAGAGCGAGAGCGAGAGAGAGAGAGAGAGAGAGAGAGAGAGAGAGAGAGAGAGTTTCTCGACAAAAATGTCCTTCCGTTTTACTCGACGGGTTTGCACACTAATTAGAGTTTCGCTCCGAGTGGGCTAATCATTTTCTGCTCGCTTTTTACCACGATTCAGGCGACTAATTAAATTTGCCTTAGACGGTAACATGCAAGCGACAAGAACTATGCCAAGATGCGAACAATAATTTCTCTATCGTCACGTTACTCTTGATATCCAAATCCAGTCTCGCTCAAACATATTATTCACCTTTTTTTATTCGTTAACAATAAGCGATCCTTGTTTCCGATATTTCTTATATACGACGGAATGAAAGAACGGGAGAACGAAAGTAAATCGTTGAAATTATTTGATGAACGTTTTTCTGTAATAATCGTTTTGGATATATAGTACTTTATTTCTTGGGGTTATAAAATAATTGCAGGTATCGTGATGGCGATCGAAGATACGCTCAAAGATTCTGCTTTTGTGAGTCGCCAACAAAGAGAAGAGGGGAGAGGAGAGCACTTCTTTTTCTCCTACTTCTTATTCTTCATCTTTTTCTTCTTCGGGGGTGACTGGTTTAACGAAGAGAAAAAAGGGAACGGAATCATACACATGTCTTTTCGTGAATGTGCCACACAAAAAGGTCTATGATCCCAACGTGATTTAATTCGTATAGGATCGTAGGCCAACAACTTCAGTAAAGTTTGAAGGTTTCATGATACTTTCGACGACGAATTATATTGCAGATTAATTTACGAAAGACGTACGAATTGTTAATACCTTTGTTACTGACCTTACCAAACCGCAGGAACATCCATCAGAAGAGAAAACAATCCATGCGTAACTAAAAGCGATAATTGATTTTAAGAAATGGCATTACGGTAAATGAAAGGCTCTCCTACTACGACGGTTGGATATATAATTTTTGCGAGGTGAAAGAACGGGGATGAAGGAAGAAGAAAAGAAAAGAGTGAACGGCGAAGGTCAGGATCGTAAGGCAAAAGAAAGGGACGAACTTACACAAAGTTTCTTCTTCGCCTTCTCGCTTGTCTCGCTTCGTAGAGCACGAAACGATCTTTGATGAATTCGCGGCACTCTGGCCGAATATTTTACTCGAACAAAAAAAAAAAAAAAAGAAGTAACGGTAGCGTATCGTCGACATTGAGCCTTAGGAAAAATCGATATGGAGATATGGAAAGAGAAATGAAACGAAAGAAAAAAAAAAGAAAAAAGGAAAAAAGGAATATTTCGAAAAACACCTGAGTTAGGAATTATGAGTGTATAAATAAAAAAAAAAAAAAGAAAAAAATGAAAAAATGAAAGAAACAATGCATAAGATATCGCTTGATACTCCAACTGATGACTTTTATATTCCAAACATATCGATAGATACGTGTATATATATCTCTATGTATTATATATATATATATATATATATATATATATATATATCATATACGCCTATATGCATTGTCCTTTGTACAAGTTAGAACGGTATGCATTTTGCTTGCAAATTACGCGGCCACCTCGTCCCATCTGTTACATTCGTATCGAGCGTTCGTGCACAAATTCCTTTCTCCTTCGTCGCATACAACATATCAAAACGAGACTAGGTACGCTTTCATTTGCAGTCCACCTGTTGCTTCGAGGCCGAAGGTCTTTCGTGCAGAGAACGAGCTAGTCATTAAGTGAGACAGAGACAGAGACAGAAAAAGAGAGAGAGAGAGAGAGAGAGAGAGAGAGAGAGAGAGAGATAAGCTGCGAATGAGTTTTTTCGGTCCTTGCGTTTTGCGATGGTTTTCTTCCACAAACACGAGATTTTTTTCTTTTATGAGAGAAAACCATTGAAATTATTGCTACTTCTCTTTGTAACGTCGTCTCGATAACATTCATTTGTGAGTCGTGGATCACGAGGAGGGATGATTAATGAAGGAGAAACAAAGGAGTGTACGGAGAAAGGCACGATTCTTTTCTCTCTCTCTCTCTCTCTCTCTCTCTCTCTCTCTTTCTCTCTCTATCTATCTATCTCAACCTCTCTCTTCTTCTCATGCCGCTTGTTCTTCAAGTGTAAGACACTAGTCCGCCCACCATCGATTTTCTTATCGTGAGGCATGTCTTATCGTTCAGAAACGATCCTTTAACCAAGCGTGTTCATTGATCTGCCATCGATGTGTTTATTTTTTATTATAATATATATATATATATATGTGTGTGAAATTTTTTATTTTTATCTATTCATGATTTATCTTTTACATATATACGTAAATATATGTGTGTGTGTGTGTGTGTGTGTGTGTGAGTATAGGTAATAATAACTTGAAAATTGAAAGGATAGAGCAGTATGGTAGAGGATTTATAGATCAACATGATCCGTATGAAAGAGTATAATTTAATATATACCTACCATAAGGCTTGCTTTCTCCGATTGGTACATCGCGACAGATGCGAAGTGTAGAAGAAGCAGCTTGGCATCGAAAATCATGACCTAGACCAAGAAGAGACCCTTGAAAACATAACCTGCGGCTTCGAAGGACGCCGAACTTTCGTGGTAGTTTCATCACCTGCTCATCATCGAGCGTGGGATGATGCGGTGATCCAGGTACGAGAACTTTAAAGAAGAAGTTAGAAGAAGAGGAAGAAAAAAAAAAGAGGAGAAGAAGAAGAAGAAGAGAAGAAGATGAAAAAGAGCAGATAGAAACAGCCTACGAGGATAACATGGCCTTACTCTGGCTTTAACGTGCCGTGTGAATGCGAAGATTGATCGTCACAATATATTTCCCATAACAATCTCACAGAGTATCGTTTCGAACATATGTTCCAAACGTACAATGTGTTTCGCAAAGGTTTGGCGAAACTTTCAAGGTAAAAATTGAAAAAAAAAAAGAAAGAAAAAGAAAGAAAAAAAAATAGACTATAACTAATCCGAAAGAAGATCCAGGTGTGTTTATATACATGTATATATAATATATATATATATATATATATATATGTCTGTGTGTGTGTGTATTTATAAGATTTACGTTCGAATGAAACAAAATGAAACATTTTTATTTCAAATTTTATACGAAAATATTATAAACGAAATGAAATCACGTTTAATTTCATTTATAATATTTCCATATAAGATATTTGTTTTTTTTTTTTTTTTTTCCATTGGAAACGAAGAATAATTGATAATTAAATAAGAAAAGAAAAAAAAATAATAAAAATTCTCCGTTATTAACAGTAGGAAGAATTTAACGTCGAAGATAAATATTTTAGCGTCCACATGTAGCCATTTAATGGCAGAGACACGAAGACATGATTTTTTTTTAATTCCCCCATATACTTTCCGTTCCGCGTTCGCGCGACATTAATTTTCTTAAAAAATCTGTGCGACGATAGAGCCAACCTCTCGGCCATCCGGGCCAGCAGCTGCCAGTGGCCGGCAAAGACGTTCACCGTGAGACAAGGAAACGAGAAGATGTGAAAAGGAGGAGAGCCAAGAGAAAGGAGAGAGAGAGAGAGAGAGAGAGACAAAATCTTTAGAACAGGACGTGCTCCTCTCGTACGAGGATCTCAGACTTCCGGGTTTGTCTTCTGTATTAGATATTCACGATCGTTTCTCGCAACGTTGCACCTGGCGCTTTTTCTCTCGGACGTCTTAGAACAGAACGAGAAACAGAGAAGAGGAATAAATTTAAAGAATACCATGAGCTCGTAACAACCTGCGAACACGACGTGCACGCTTGTGATATCGTTGGTCATTTTCTCCGTCCTTATTTCTCTTTCTTTTTTTCTCTTTCTCTCTCTCTCTCTTTTTTTCTTTTTTTTTTTTTTTTTTTTTTTTTTTTTTAATCTATTCCCACTGCAAACAGTATGTTTCCTTCGATCGAGGGAAAGTCTCGACAAACGCGATCACGTTTATCCCCACTCGTGGGAAATCGGTTCTCCTACGGTAGGCAAGTATAGAGTCTAGTTTATACGAAGGAACTTGAAGAAAAAAAAAAAAAAAAGAAAAGGAAAAAAAGAAAAAGAAAGAAAAAAAGCCTGAGAAAAAGATCGGTCCTCGAGAGAGAGAGAGAAAAAAAAATCTTTCAACTGATGATGTAAAAGGGCTGCTGTTGCTGCTGCTGCTGCTGCTGCTGCTGCTGCTGCTGCTGTTGCTGCTGCTGCTGTTCATAGAAAGGGGAATGTTTTCTTTCTATGCTTGTGAACGAGACAACGGCAATAGGGATATATACGTGTAGATTGTCTATCACAAGAATGAGAATCGAATATAAGGATCGATCGAACAGATTTGTTTGAAATAATTCATAGAACTTATTCGTAATATAATCGATAATAAAAGCTGAGATTATATATCGTATGACGAAATATCGTGATTTTTTTTTTTTTTTATCTTAAGATCATTATAAATAATATTCGATACAAGCGAGCAATACCGATGATAAGAACGGGGCAAACAGTGTCGTCTTTCGAAAGTTGATTCGTCACGATTAGTCGTACGACATTGGGGCTTTGCCGTTGCACACTTTGCACATAAATCGATATATCAATGAAAAATAATCGACCAAGAGAGATATATATACATATATATAAGATATTTTCACAATAATATCTATTAATCGTTCGTATATACCCAATCAAAATGTTTAATCCTTTGTTCCATATAACCTTTGTTCGTTTCTCGGAAATTTTCAAAAATGTTGAAAATGAATATTTCGCTTCTTATGGTTTTTGGAGAACCCAAACTCTTCGAAAGAAATTTTTTTTTTTTTTTAATCTTGAAAGGGATGCTGTGTACATCCTCTCTAATGGGAAGCCAGACGGACAGATATATCGATAGACCTGTCCTAATATTTACGGAATTGAAGCGCCCTTTCTTTTCGCTCTCTTGGTCTTTCCCTCAAAGAGGACATCGCGAAGTGGCTGGGGAGAGACCTTTTTGACTGTGTACGTGCGTCCTTTTGTGCTTTAATGCACTGCATTTTCAGATGGCCTCTTAGCTTTCAAGGAGCTGCAATTTGTAGATCCTCCAAAGTGAAATGGCACTTGGTCGTAAACCTAGTATATTTGGAAAAGGAACGGTAGTAAGATATTTGAAAATTTGTTGTAGATAAATCTATCAAAAAAAAAAAAAAAAATAGAAAAAATAAAAAAATGTGAACCAACAAATTTGTATCCGTCTTTTGTTATATCGATGAAGAAGCTTCGTAATATTCAGCTACCAAACGAGGTCTCATAATTTTTCCCTATTTTCGATCTTTGTCTTGATAATTAATAAATTAGCAAGGGATCCATCGAAAGGTCTCGGTAAGATCATATTGGTATTCACACACCCGTAGAAAAAAAAAGGAACGTGAAAGAAATTGAATCTGTAATTTCGGAACCTTCATTGTTGTGCCCGCGTTCTCGAATATCGGTAAAGGGCAGGTAAGGTCGGTAACACGAGGAAGATCTCAGGGTGGTCGTTATTATAATAAAGACCGAAAATGATACAACGTCTTGGCCAGACGGGCTCTCGTTTTCATCTATTTATGTTAATGCGAAGCTCCTGTATGGATAACACGAGCCGAGTACGTCCGACATTATATCGCGTAGTAAGGTGCGTCTACATGACTCGTATACACACTCTGTAAATAATTATTCGTATAGTACGTATGTAACTGCATACATACATACATACGTATGTAGGAGTCGACCAACAGGTAGTAGTTGTAACTTTAAACCAGCCAACTCAGACAGAAAGTAGCGCAAAAAGATCCCCTCGTTCCACATTCGTGATGTAATCGTCCTCATACTTTATACAAATATGACACGCTAAAATATTCCATAATGTTTATACATATATAAAACGAAAATCGAAATATTCGATAAATAAAAGAATGAATTTCAAGAGAGAAAAAAGAGAACGAAAGAAAAAACGAGATTACCGAGCAAATACGATCGATGACTGAACTCCTAATGATTCATGTTGAAAAAAATGTTTCTCGATTTTTTTTTTTTTTCATTTTATACTGAAATAAAAAAGGTAGAATAACGACAAGGTGAAAATTGAGAAAAAAAAATTCTACTGATAGGAACAAGCATATGATAAGTGTCTATCGATAAATTAGGCGATTAAAGTTCGTTTTTGTATTGAAATACGAGTAAGTAAAGATTGGAGGAATGTATAGGAGGGTGAACAGAAAGAGACGGACTGAAAAAGATCATTTACAAGAATGCAGTGGTGGTAGATCGGTTTGGCTCGTCGGTATTCGCTCCCCAATGGCTCGACTTGAAGTGATCCGTGCGACGTAGGTATGTATGGCTTTTCTATGGGGGACTGGCTACTGGCGATGGTCCCGGTCGATGGTCATTGTTCGCTTCGTGTACAATACATTCTCGATACCACGTAGATTGCATTCATCGGCCAACGTATCTCTCCGCTTAGAAGAAAGAATCTCTCAATGTCATTGAGAGTAAAAAATAGAGAACTAAAAAATGGGAAGAAAGAGAGAAAGAGGGGGAGAGAGATAGATACAAAGAGAGAGAAAGAGAGAGAGAGAGAGAGAGAGAGAGAGAGAGAGAACGAAGAGGGTGGATGCTGCGAGTAGAATAGCTCGTAACTAGACTCGATTTACAACTCGTCTTCTTTCGTATCATCACCCTATCTGTACTATCCTATTTATTTGACAAAAAAGAAAACAAAAAGAAAAAATGTTTTTTTATTCGTCACATCGAATTCCAGTTAGCCTTACAAAGATTTCTTCTTTTCACATCGGTACCTTGACAAAACGTCGCTTAATGCAACGAAGTTTAGTCTATATTCTATATACCAGGTGACGCACGAACGTTCGCTTTAAAGATGTCCGATTGGCCTTCCTCAAATTTTCTGATAATCATCCAGACGTACGAATAGATATGTTATTTACTATGTATACGACTTTTTGTATGGGGAATGATCGTAAACGAAAGAAAGAAATCGAGCACATGTTGAAGCTTTCAGACAGTGGCCGCATCCCGTGACTCTTTCACACTAAAAGATTAAAGTAAAGAAAAAAAGTAAAAAGAGAAAAGAAGAGAGAAAGAGAGAAAGAGAGATGTGGATATAAATCGCTAAAGTATAGCGTGCTCGGAAGAAAAAGAAGTCGTGTTGGGGAGCGTGCGAAGATGCGAGAGTTGTCAACGAGTCTTTCTTTTCCCATAATAGGATTACCAGAAAAAAAAAAGAAGAAGATTAGATTAATTTATGCGTTGACTTTTCGCCTTTAAACTTCCGGGTTATGATCGGGAATATAAAAATGATGTGTGTGTGTGTGTGTGTGTGTGTGTGTGTGTGTGTGTGTGTGTGTGTGTGTCAAGATGTTTTGTTAAATTGAAAAATTATTCATTTCCCATTAGATCTATTATTATTTATCAAATTGAGAAAACATATATGAAACGATATTATACGAAGATAAGAATAGAAACGACAAATGGCATGTTACGGTTATCATCCCAGTCATGGATCGGATCGAGATCGATTAATCGCATCGCTCGTGACTCGCGATCGCTCGTAATTTCACGCGCATTTACGTGCTAGACATACATACTGAGTCAAAAGAGCGAAACGAAAGAGCGACGCGCTCTTCTTGAACACTTTGTAGCTTTCGCTTGACGGAGAAAAAAATGGCCAGCAAAAAAGGTTCGACATGTGCTGCGACATCAGCGTTGCCAAGCGCTTCGTTTCGATTCATTCTCGCATAAGCTGTAAAATATCCTTTAATCTTATCCAGAAGAAAGAGGGGAGGGAGGGATAGAAAAAGAAGAAGAGGACTATCTCCTGCCGCGTATGAAAGCAACTTCGCGTGCGGCTTTGTTTTGGCAAAACAGTATGAGAGCTTGATGACAAAAAAAAAAGAAAAAGATAAAGAAAGAAAGAAAGAAAGAAGGAAAAGAAAAAAAATACGACTCTCGAGAAATGTGCCGTTTTGGGAATACACGGGAGGAGTAGAAAAAATTACCCATAAGTGTATTCTTCCCTTAGATTAGTGCTTACGTTCTCGTGGGAAAGTCTTACCTATGTACAACCGTATCTACGTATAAGGAATACATACATACATACATACATACATACATACACACACATATACATATATATATATAAGGAATATTTAAATGGCGAACCGCAAGGACTTTTAATGAACTTTTTTCCTAACGAGATACATTTCATTTTTATACATATACATCCATGGTCAAAGAATCGAGAAAATTCGAATTTAAAGAAAAATGAATCAACAGGATTTGACAAGCCTGATCGCGGGAGAACACGTTGTCTCATCGATTATTCTACCTGACGTATTTAAAATATTAGAGGACAGGACGAGATTCGCGAAAAATAACGCGAAAAGAAAACAAAAAAAAAAAAAAGGAAGAACAACGCGAGAATATCGTATTCCTCTCTCGCATGTGCCTTAGCCGTCACGGTATTCCTTAACCACGATTCTCTCGGCGATGCTGCCGTTGCGAACCGAGGAGCGCAGTATACGCGTTAGCACTTCTTACTGCACTTCCATCTCGGTGGTTTTCCCACACCAAGCCGACTACCAGAGTGTAACATTATATCCTCGGTGGAGCGCTATGGTGGTTCTCTTTCGCCATGACGACGAACTCGTATCTCCTGCACACGTTCCTGCTCCTGCTCTTCGGCACATTCTGCATGGGTGGTCGTAATCTCTCTCTCTCTCTCTCTCTCTCTCTCTCTCTCTCTCTCTCTTTCACTCTTTCTCGAAGAAAAAGAAGAAGAAGAAGAATGAAGCAAGATTCTCGTAGTTAGAATACTTTTAAACGAGAACATCAAGGACATGGGTGTGTCTACGATCTTTCACGTCGTGCAACAAGTGGTTCCATATATACAATATATATATATATATATAAATTGAGAAATGCAAGGAAATCCGAAGGAAATTAAGATAACTTCGTAGATATTGCTCTATCCCGATACAGCAAACAAGTTGATCCAACTAAAACCTACGTAATATTTATATCTTACGCGATCGTTCGAAACAGCGTATACTTTCTCTATTCGACCAACGTGCATTTACATATATTATCGTCCTCCCTCTGGAACGGCTTCTGCATAAGACACACATAAGCTGTGCGTTTTTACGATGATCCCGAAGTAACGTAATTCTGTATTTCCTGCGAAAGACGCGATCGGAAACGTCGTAAAGGCGCGACGCGGTCTCACCGCAAGGTGCATGCAAACTACTCGACGCCATCTTCCCCCTACCTCCATTCTTGTTTCCGCGAAGGCAAGTTTCAAGTTCAGTGCCACCTACAAACGAGGAGAGGAGTCCTCGCGCAGTGAATTCTCCACCTCCTCGTTCAAGATAATAAACGTTGCTGCAACGATTTACCTGAAGATTCTCTCTCTCTTTCTTTCTTTCTTTCTTTCTTTCTTTCTCTCTCCCTCTCTTTCATTCTTTAAAGTAGTCAACCTGCGTCCCTCCCGTAACCCAAATCTCCATTCCTCTCTAAGTTCTTTCATCGTTCTTAGACCCCCTGCCTCGAAATTCTAGCGGTGAGTCCTGACAATACCCTACGCTTGGATATATTCTTTCTCTTTCGCGTCCATCCTCCGTGGACGAGCCATTTTCCTCGTGCACACGGCGTGTCGAACGACCGACCAACTCGAGGACTTCGTTCTTCGTTCTTCTTCGTTCTTCGTTCTTCTCTTTCTTCTTCTTTCGAAGTTCTTACTTCGTCTCCGTTGGTATATTTTGCGAGGGCGGGCTTTACAGGCGAGCCATATGGCAAACGTTTTTTCCCCTTATCCGCAAGTCGCTAGAGAAGGACGATAAAGACGCCGCACGAAAAAGAGAGGGAGAGAGAGAGAGAGAGAGAGAGAGAGAAAAGTGAGAGAGAGAGAAAGTATAAAGAACTCTTCTTTCGTTGTCACACTGCGAACGTATGTCATCTAGGCGACTTAAAAACAATCTTTTTTTATATGCGCTATGAAAGGCTTCGCACGAACAAAAATTGATAATTAAAGAAGAAAAAAAGAGAGAGAGAGAGAGAGAGAAAAAACGAACAAACAGAAGGAAAACGCCATTTTTTTCTGATCGTACGAGAGTAACGTTTCTGAAAGAATATTTTATACTCTTTACAGAGGAAAAGAATTAAGAATTTTAGGATATATATATATATATATATATATATATATATATGTTTGCATTGTAAGGGGTTAATGTCTATTCCTAAAAAATTTCAAAGAGACGTTTTTAATGTACATAGATACGAAGGCAAAAAAAAAAAAAAAGAAAGAAAATAAGAATAACGTGCAAGTTTAAGTGTAATTCCTATAAGCAGAGATTCTCGGAAGGTTTGTTTATCCCGTAAGGCGATTGATGGCCTCGAAAAAGGAGGATTCGACGAGACGTTAGGCGGGTAAGCATATTGGAATGGAAACTGGAGTTCACTTATTCGTCCAGTCTCCTTGATGGCGTTCACAAGTCGACGAAGATGAAGACGACGGGTTGGACGTTCACCTTTGTTCGCGACGTTGGACTCAGGATTCGACGAGGTTTCCTACAGAGGAGCCCTCGTCGTTGAATCCCTGGAGACATATCTGGACTGTTTTCTTCGAGACTGGTTGCCCCATTTGGTCAAGAAGGGAGCCACCTTGCTAACTCGATGCAAGATTCTCTCTCTCTCTCTCTCTCTCTCTCTCTTTCTTGTATACGAACAAACCGTAAAGACGGACGGATGTGCCTCGTTTCTCGCTTCTTTTGCTTATACACGTACACGTAGCGCGATTTTATTCGCGCTTCTCCCTGTCCAGACAGGAATACGTTACCTTAAATGGCTGGGTTCACAGAATTCTTACGTTTACGCTTATACCATCATTCTCTGTGAACTCGAATTTCTATCGAAAGTAATCGTTCTCTCTCTCTCTCTCTCTCTCTCTTTCATTCTTTTAATAATTTAAAACGTACGCGTATAAGAAGGAGAAGAGAAGAAGTATATAAAAAAATAAAAAAAAATAAAAAATCTCAAAGACGGTCAGGTGCGTCGAGGACGTCGCTCGTAAATTCTCTCGAATATACGGTAACGACGAAGAGAGGCGCACGCACACGCTCGTCCTCGATCGATCGATCGATAATTTTATTTTCTTGAGAATGGCACAGATGAGAGAAAATAAACCACGATGACACGTTGGAAGTCAAAATATAAGTAGCCGCAGGTTACCGCGAATACATAGCTTGGTATAAGGACAGTTGTGGAAAGGGTGGCACTTAAGATCGTTCTCGCTTCTTCGTGAGACACGAAGTCTCGTAAGAAGAAAGAGTATAGAGCACGGAAGAAACATCGTGGCAGAAGTGAAAGAGTAGAACAGAAAGACAGAAAGAAAAGGAAAGAGGGAGAGAAAGAGAGAGAGAGAGAGAGAGAGAGAGAGAGAGAGAGAGAGAGAGAAGAGAAGGAAGAGGACGGAGGAGGACCGGCTCGAGGTCTCGTAGCATGCAATCTTCGCCCATTGAAGACGCGCTGGGAAACTGCACGGTTATTATGCCTCAATGGAAGAGGACTCGGGATGCGCAGGGCTCGGGCGGTTAGGAATGTTGAAGGTAGCAGAGGATGGATGCGAAACGTACGCGTTACTCCCAGCTAGGAGGAAGGTTCCTGCTCCGTAACCGCGACACGCAAGCCAACACGATCGAGGAACCATGTCTCTCTTTCTCTCTCTCTCTCTCTCTCTCTGGCACATTCTATTAGAAAGAGAGAGAGAAAGGCAAAGAGAGAAAAAAGAGAAGAAGTCGAAAACTTCGAGGACCTTTGTCGAGTCAATGTTATTGCGATTTTATGGACCTGGTTCCTCGGTGTTTTTTACGTCTCTTTTACGAACTCACTTGACCAGTCGTTGTCTTTTCGTCTTCCGAAGACGTTCATTTGCAGACTCATTAAGAAACGTTCCTCCATATAAGTCTACGTTTCATAACGCAAACGTCCAAGTCGTCGATACTTCGTTCAAAGTTTCACGTCGTTTGAAGATATCAGTTTTTTTTTTTTTTTTTTTTTCATTTGTTCGTGAAATAGTAGTGTTTTTCTATTTTTATAATTTTTCTTTTTTTTTTTTTACGATAGGATATCAGTTTAAATATTCATGATATCGATCGGGAGATCATTTCTCTTTTATAAATATACGGACTATACCGAGCAGGATGCCGACAACTGGATTATCGAAGCGACTGGAACGCCTCCTCCATTCAGAGGCCGCGTATCGTACGAGCCGCGTACAAAACGTGCTTGATAAGAATTAAGTATTCGTAGTCACCGCAAGACGAGCATTTAAAGAATGGCCACGTCACGCGAGAGAACAAGAGAGAAATAGAAAGAGAGAAAGAGAAGGAGTAATCTCTACGCGAGAAACGATAAGCGTCGGAATAACAATAGATTTCATCGACTTCACGTTACCGATCAGATTACAAAAACAGATTACAAATATTATCGTTCGAATCTATATATTTTCAGTATTTCATACTTTCCTCGATAACTCTCGATAATGTATGTTAACTTCGTATATTTTAAAGATCGTCGCATTAAAAATTTTTAATGCCGATTGAACCTCCCGCGATCTTCTTCTTCCTCTTCTTCTTCTTCTTCTTCTTCTTCTTGTCTCGAAATAACAAAAAGAAAAAACAAATCTTACGAGTCTCGTTAATTTCATCGGTATCGAGCATGACACACGGTAGAGAACGTTTACAAGCCAATAGCCGAGACGAATCGGTCCCCAACGAGCGAGTTTGGCCGTGAGCTACACGTTTACTCGCGAATCCTCTCAGCGTTTCTCGCGCGATTTCATCGATTTTTCCTGATGCATTCCTGCCAAGTAAGACACGACGTCTTATTGCGAGCAAGAAATATCATCGCGGCATTGAATTCCGGGCCAATACGAGCGCACCCCTCATCAACCTCAATTAAACTCCACCGTCTCGCACTTATGCTCACTTCGCACCCGAGGCGCTCCGAGTGCTGCTGGTGTTAAGTCACTACGTATTATTGGCCGAGCGAGCGAACTTCACTCAAGAAGGTTGCTTTCTTTAGACGGGATAATCGAAAAAGTCGAACTTATCGCGGGTTCAATGTTCCAAACTTTATCTATTCCGCGTGATTGTATTTTCGATCAGCCTACCGTAATCTCCATTGAAGTTACATCTTGTGATCAATTTCTACGTTCTTTCCTTGCAAATGAAAAGACGCAATTGATTGGATTTTTTAAGTCTCTCTCTCTCTCTCTCTCTCTCTCTCTCTCTCTCTCTCACACTCTTTCTCTCACTTTGTGTCACCTTTCACGATACTGTAATATTCATGATCGCTTGATTTGCACGATTAGAAAATATCAAAAGCTTCTAGTTAGCCCGCAATTTTTATGGATTTTCCACGAAAGACCACGTTCTCCTGTCTTCTTCTTCTCTGTATTGTCCAAAGCAAAAAAGAGAAACGGCTATTCGACGCCATCCTTCTCGTTTCTTCTCTTCGTTTACGGCTACTCTAGAGTTGTAGCTTAGGCCATTACGATTCTACTGACGTCGTCTTTTTCACGCGGATAAACGACCAACGTAAAGGTCTTCAGCAGTTCTCTCTCTCTCTCTCTCTCTCTCTCTCTCTCTTTCTTTCTCTCTCTTTCTATGCCTCTCTCTCTCTCTCTCTCTCTCTTTCTTTCTCTCTCTCTAGTCTCAACAGGCAGAGGGAGGGATCACAAATCCTTTCCTGCTAGACTGACCCTCGAGGTGTGACCATGCTCCTTGAGAAGAAGACACGATTCAATTCTACTATGATTTCTACGATTCAAATCTCCCGCCAGACATGTCTTTGAATGTCTCGACCAGGATTATGCATCATCTCGTACACATTGCGACGACCGTTGAACTTCAATACTAAATTCGATTGCACAGTCGACCTCTTCTTCTCGCGTGATCAGATTTATATATTCTTTCACGGCGTGAAGTGAAAGAATCGACAATGTTATTCATTGAACTTGGTACCAACTACGAGAGTTTTATGACATGTTATTTCTCACGTACAAAGAAAATATCTTTGACGAAATAGCTCGACGAAAACCTTTTGGGCAAATTCCTTTCTAAGGATCAAATAACTCGATTCACCGCTTATCGGTCTTCGTCGTTGTTTCTCATTTACTTCCTCTGTACGAAAAAGTCGTTATATCACAAACATTATCGGCTACGTCGTATTGTCACGAATATCAGAAAGAATCGAGAACGTTTTAGGTAAAAACAATAAAATCTAAATCGTCGTGAGTCATCGACACGTGAACGAGTAAGCGAGCGAGCGCAGCTGCAGCCTCGTAGTATCATGCTAAATGATTATCACTTAACGCGAGCAACTAGTTAGGCACGCGCATCGAGAGATTCTCTTAACGAAAGAGAGAGAGAGAGAGAGAGAGAGAGAGAGAGAGAGAGAGAGAGGAAGAATGTTCGCGCCTAGAAAGACATGTCCTTCGATTTAAATCCGCCCCAGTTTTATGCAAATAATTGTTCTCCATCAATCTATTTCGTTCCATTTTTTTGCTTTGGTAATGCGTGGATATTATTCGCATTAAAAAGACTTAAATTACATGCAGATCATTATTTTCCTATTGGAAAATATGGCGGTTATAAGGAATATGTTAGTTTCATTAAATTGTCTCATTGTAATAATCGATTTTCGTCTTGGTGAAATTTGTACGTAAATTAAAATCAAAGGAGAAAGATAAATTATTGAAATGGACAACAAATTCGTTAAATCTCGTTCGACCTACAAAGACTTCCATAAAAATCTTTCATACGATAAGACCGATCATCTAATCCATGAATTCGATCGTAAATTCGAGTCAATCCGTGATTTGGTAAATTAGAAGCACGTGAATATACTCTCGCCGGCGGTCGAATGTTCCACATTATAAAGTCAGGCTAATCGTGGAATGTCGGCTACACACAATTGGCTTTTTGTGCGGTCTTAGATTCGGCGGGTATATCATTTCATTAGCCCATTAAACAATTACGGCTAAGCACGGTACAACACTTGTACAACACACACCTACTTCATATAGGCTCACGTCTATAACCATTCGTGAATGCGTTCTTTGTAATTGGCTCCAAGTTTCTCTGCTTGCTTCTGACGTTGCCCCGACACGTGGTTTCGAATTCTACGGAGTCTCTCTACCACCGATGGTTTCTATCTTCAAATACGATCTCTCAATATTATTCCTTTCCATCGTTCATAAAGGCTCCTTCGATCGTTTCTCGCGAAATTGATATTTGCGAGTCCTATGGATGGAAGAAATGAAAATTGTATGCCGAAAAAATTTGCATCGATCCGAGACGGATGAAGAATACACGGACGAATTAAATTGTGGTCAATGCACGAGGTGAATGCATTGTCGCTCGACCCTGATTGCCGCTGCCTGTCGTCGTACTGGCAGAGATAACTCAATTGCTGAACATCCAATCCTACTAAAGTTCCTTCGAGATAAGTCAACGTAAACCCTCAACGATCCCCGTTTACATATAGCATTAGAACGATTAAGAGATCGGTTAAACGAGAAAGAAATTGGAGAGATATTTTGGAAATAGTTAAACGTTAAAGTACGATACCTCCTCAACGGTATCTATTTTCTTAACGACGATCAAACCCTTTGGTAACGTTTGTAATGTAAGATGATTCGCGGGGCCGATGCGTCATTGCTCGCGATCGTAGTATTCATCGGGATCGGTTCAAGTGGTATTGACCCGAGCTTGTTCCCTTTGCAACATCCTAGCTACTCGTTACCGATTCGTGGGAACGTCATCGACAAATTTTATATTTAAATTCATCTTTGACGCGAAGATTTCCTCTGCCCTATCAAAATTAGCTGATATTTCGATTCGTTTGGCCTAACAATTAAATCTATGCTATACCGACTTCATTTATATCGCTATTTTAAAAAGGAATTTAGAATAACAGAAACGAGCTAGCAACTATAGGATCGGTATATTTTAACGATCGAAGTACAGAACGATTGAAATACTACGAGATATCCTCGATAGGCAAGCTTTCCAGGGACTTCGATTTGAGCGTTTATTTTATGCTTCGTTGGTTAACGTTCCTCTATACCTTTCTTTCGTACGGTAAAGAGAGAAAGAGAAGGAAGAGTAGTAGAGAAGAGAGTAGAGTAGACGTCGTTGACTTGGAGAACGTGAGGGAACACGTTCTTGCTTCTCTTTCCATCGTCGACGTATACTACTCCGCCGTGGCAGTTTTTAAACGCGTTCGATACTCCCAGCAAGAATTCAACGAAGAATCCCTCGTATAATCTTTTATTCCACCGTCGCTATGTAGCTTCTCTCTCTCTCTCTCTCTCTCTCTCTCTCTCTCTCTCTCTCTCTCTCTGTCTCTCTCTCTCCTTTTCTTTTCTTTTTCTCTTCATCTTTCTCCCTCTCATTTATTCGTTCATACATTTTTGTGGTCTCCGACTCGATTTTCTTTTACCATCAGATTCTCCTCTCGTATAAGTTAACGTAAAACAAGAATTTGATAAATCGATCCTGCGACGATCACGAGTATCTATCTCTCTCTCTCTCTCTTGAATTCTTTATGAAACGTACGCTCTACGATCCGACGACTAAGGATGTGTATTAATCGTCTTATAATGCAAACATTTTTTGAGAAAACGTAGTCTCATCGATTACCTACGTTTACATCGATATACCTACGTATCTCACGCCATAGAAAAAGTGACTGGATCGATCGTGATCCCCCGAAAGAACAAAGTTACCGGCTCGAAGACGCCCGATTATAACTCGTGCAGACGCCGTAAGAAGAAACTCTATCGTCGCTTTATCAAAAGTTCCAACGAGACTTGCCGTACCATTGGCCTGGATTCTCGTGCGAGTGCTCTGGCCGAACCGATCTTATTAAGGCCTAATTAGCCGTTTAACGAGGTATATTTAACTCATGGTGTGCGTACACGTTATATCCACATAAGAGAAAGAGGGAGAGAGCGGGGAGGGGGGAGAGAAGGACGAGATAAAAGAGGAGGACGCCGTTAAGTTTTCGGTATAAAAATAAATAAGCCGTATTCTCGTCGGGTTCTCTCCCCTCCCCTCCCCTCCAACCCCTCCCCCACCCACCCGAGTCAATCCGCGCCATTTAGCGGCATAATCGGACTCCCCTTTTATCTTTTATCGAGCAATCCAAGGCAAACACGGAGAGAGTGCTTGTCAAAAGTGAACTTAAGTATTATAAAACTAATCCGTCTAATTTGTTTATTAGATCGACGGATTCAACGAAACGCAGGTGAAACGTTTGTTGTTTTTTCGCAGATTGGTAACGTACGTCTTTGTTCATATTACCGCGACTGTCGCCGTCCGTCTATTTAAATATTATTTTATAACAATAGGAACAGATAGCAATATCGATCGAGTACCGTTTATTATATACCTTGTGAAGTGTCATGACAGTTAATGAACGTCAAGAGTTTTTAAAGAATAAGATAAAAAGATAGTGTGGGAGAAGTGTGAGTTAAGCCCTACTACGGGTATAAAATATATTATACCATTGTCGAAAGGAAAAGGAGGGAAAGAAAATAAAAGAAGGGAAAGAAGAAGAGGTACGTAACTGTCATCTTTCGGTAGAATAGTTGCTGTAAATCATTCCAGGAATGAGAATTTTCTGACAATGTCGGACGGTCTCTATACCTGAATCTTTCGCTCGACGACGGTGGTGGTGTAGGGGACCTGAACGGAACAGCACCTGCTTAGTAATGTTTGCTATCCTTTATATTCTCCTTTCTCAGAGTAACGAGCAAGGAATCGGAATTTATGATCCATTTATATCAATACCCGATAGTAGCTTCGGGAATCATACTTTTTACCCCTCCCCATCCCTCTCCCCCCGCGGCTTTTATCTTTATTTCTAACATATACATAAATACACGAGGAACATAAACCGAATATGGAATGGGAAGGATTTTTGTTACGCATTCCGATCGTTCGTTTATCTTTCGGTGCGGTCAAGAAGCTCATAGGCAGCAGGTCTGCTTTTTTCCCTCCTATTAGTTTCGCGAGTACCGTTGCTTCCACCACTTCATATGGCGATACGACGGCACGAAAGGTAAAAAAAAAAGAAAAAAGAAAAAGGGAAGAGACGATATGGACGGTCTCAAGAGACTCACCTCTTTCCTCGATGACGTCCGCCTGATCAGAGTAGATCAGCATAAAGGAGACGTAGAGGACGAAGATAGTGCCCAGTCCCATGTTTAAAATCCTGTATCCAAAGTTAGGACGCAAGAGAAGGAAGAGACGCTGCTCCTTCGCAAACGCCTTCACGAGGATCCTCCTCGCATATCGACTACCACACTAACACCGCACATGTGGAGACGTTACTACACTACCGTAATATACACACAACGACGACGACGAAATCCTCGCGTCTTTTCGAAGAAGAAAAATCTTCACTACGGGACAACGAGTATACGTACATCGACCTATCCTTCTCCTTCTATTTAATTATATATTTAATATTTTCTTTTTCTCTATCCCCAAGCTACACGATGGCACTTGCTCGATACATTTGTTTTCAAACTTCGCGCTCTCTTTTTCCAACTTTCTTCGTTCGTCTTGTCCTAACATTCCTCGTTACTTTCATCGGGGACAAATGGGAATAATGGTTCTTCCTTTGGCTATTCGTTTCTTCGAATCTTTTCGACGCACTAACGAAACACCGAAGAAATCCACGATGGATTCGACGATCTCGGGTTTGTGTGTGTACGTGATATAAATGTAAGTGAAAGGAACACTTTGTAGGAAAAAGATAAAAAGAAAAGTGTCCGACGATAATTCCGATCTTTCCTTTTTCTTATTTTTTTCTCGCCAAATTCACTGGTATATAAATTCCGACACAGAAGGTAGGAGAGGTCAACGTGCACGAGAAAGAGACGCGTTTCGAGCGGTGGGTAAGGTGTCGCGGCGACCACCTTGTCGGCCGTCTTCGCGTCGGGGGCAACTGCTCTTACTCCCACGCTAGTCGACTCAAGAATACGCGCGTCTTGTCAAAGACCAGCGAGGTTTCGTTTGGAGCGCGACAGGCGGCGCCACCGGCGGGGCCGATTAACGACGCCGTCGAACTCTCACGGAAATTACCGGACTTTCTCGAAGCCGTCTCTCTCTCTCTCTCTCTCTCTCTCTCTCTCTCTCTCTCTGCCCATGTCGCGTTCCTCGCGAATACACGCGCGATTTCATCTTTTAATTTAGTTTTTTTATCGTTTTTTTTCTTCGTTTTTCTTTTTTTTTTTTTTTGTTTTTTTTTTTTTTTTTTTTTTTTTTTTAATTCAATCGCTCTCATCGCTAATCCTATATTTCGCGTGTCCCTGAAGAAAATTTCCTTCGGTTTAAGTACTCACTCGAATCGATTCACGTCGTTTTGCGATTCGTTAATTTTGCATCATCGTTGCAATTTGAATTTTGGCAACGGTCCACTTGATCCAACGATCAATCGAGAGGAAAAAAAATATTAGACAGCGACGATGAAAGCAACAAAGTTAGAATGACGTGCTGGTCGAAGAAAAAGAGATGTAACGAGAAAGCCGTAAAGTAAGTTTCCGATTATGCCAAAACGAAAGAAAAAAAAAGAAAAAAAAAAAAAAACAGGCAAAAAAGAGAAAAAAAGGTACGTACGTGTGTGTGTGTGCGTGTACGTGCATACGCGTGCACGATCGATCATTGCAAATCAGAGAGGGTAAACGCACTTACGTACGATGCCGTCGATTCCCCGAAGACGCGTCTCGTTTTATCGTCGCAAAAATCGCCGAAGGGAACTGGTTTCTCGTCATTGAAACACGTACGCGATCGAACGTTGTACGTGCGATCGCTCGTATGCGAGAAAACTCTTCTTCGTTCGAAACTCTTCGTGTAACTTCGTAAATATCTATAAATTAACAAATACCTAGGACGAAAGAGGGACGAGGATTATTTTCTTTTTCTTTCTTTTTTTTTTCTTTTGTTTGTTTGTAGCTTTCTGCATCATCTATATTTTTATTTGCGATTAACTTATAACGTTCATTGTTTCGAAGGGATTCGCGAAGGAATTATTTTTTTTTTCGAACGCATTGCGGCGCGCAAATCGCGACGAAAAATATTCCGCTTAAATTACTCCAATACCACTTTATACTCTTCGGGAGCTTTTAATTCGTTAATTTAAAACGTTTGATTTTGCATCGAACATTATCCCGTTTATTAATTATTCACGTGAAGTTTTTAAATATTCAAGAGTAAGAGTAGTTAACCTCGTAAAATGCAAAGATATTACTCGTGCTTTTAATCTTTCCACGCGAGTGACCAAGTGGGTGTTCGAAATGTTGTAACAAGCCAAAAGAGTCGTGAGAAAATTGACGGGAAGTATAAGCCCTACCAGGTTTACTCTTTATCGGTTTAACATTTCTTTTTTTTTTTTTTTTCTATCTCGATTATGTACGTGAGAAGGTGCGCAAGTACACGGTGACATTTTCATATCACCGAGAAACGCGTACATTTTTAGCATTATGAATAATATCTTGCGATAACGAAAGAAAGCTTTTCGTTTTATTAACGAAAGCAATTTGTATAAACAGAAGGAAATAGACAAATAAAAATTGTCGACTTGTCATATCAATGAAACATTTCGTCGATATATTTTTACGAAATAACATAGAAAATATATATTATTAAAGTATGAGATATACGTGAGTAACTTTCACTTCCTTTTCTGCGATCGATAATATACGCCAAGGGAAATAAAAATAACACACGTATAAAATAAATATAAAATGTAAATGTGAAAGGAAGAACGTCAAGCAAAGTTATGTAGTAGAAATAATAAATATTTTCTTTTAGAATTCTTTTATTATAAATAACAAGATGTATTTGTTCAGTGCGCACGTGTCCTTTAATCATTATAACGTATTTTATATGTATTCAAGCTCCGCGTCTAACAATACGTATAGTTCGCTCTTACTGTACTTACTATATTTCATTTACCTTGAGTCATTAACGTCACGAACTCAATACGCTTCGCGCTACGATAGATAGAGTATAGCGCGAAAAAAAAAAAGAGAAAAACAAACGCATTGTAAGTGTGACAATTCAACTGAAATAAAAGAAATAAAGAAAAAAGAAAACGAAAAAGAACGAAAGAAAGAAAGGAAACATAAAATATTTAATCTCGTCGCGAATTGAACGATCTCGCGATAGTTCGTATCGACGGATGAAAACGATCGATCCCATGAAAAGACGTTATGTATATATATATATATTTTTTTTTTATTTTCGGTCCTTTTTCAAAAATCCGAATCGTTTAATCGTATTATAATATGAGATGAAAATCTCGTAATACGAAAAAAATTAATATAGTAAAATACGATTCATGACTTCAGCAAAAAATGATTAGTACAATACTCATTGATCCACGAAGGGAATTTTTTTCACTTTTCTTTTGCGTTTTCTTTTTTATCTTTTTTTTTTTTTTGTTCAATATTTCTTTCGTTTCGTTTCGTTTCATCTACAAGATATCGTTTCCAATTTTGTTATACATACGTTACTGATATGCACTTCGAGAAGATTTTCTTGACGAAGAACCGTATCATTAAGAGATCGGACCGACGATCGAAAATTTAAAGAGCAGCGTTCGCCGAATTCTCCTTTGTCGATATGTTTAATCGAATGCAGGTTTATATATATATATATATATATATATATATATATGTATATATATATGTATATATATATATATATCTTGATAGTCTAATTGTAATTTCGAATGATTCGTTCTAGTACGCGATTAATCTAACAGTCGGCTTGAATCTTACATAACGAAGAGTGAGAAATAATACGGGAACGTAGGGTTATATACGTATATTATTGGCGGTGTATCGGTAGTCTTTAGAGGCTACGTTATCCTTACTTTTGCTTAGAGCTCACGTTAGCAATTTTTTTTTTCTTTTTTATTTTGAATGCATGTGTATCCTTTTCAATTCTCCCAAATCGAGCCACAAACTTCTCTAATAATTTAAGCTGCATACTATTTTTTTCGCGACAGTCTAAACAACGCGTCATAGATATACATACACCTATTATACATACATATATCCGGCTTCTCGTTATAAACTTTCTCGTCTACGTGGAGCGACTAAGTCTTATCCTCGAAATCTTTTTTTAGTATTTTCATAATTTTCTCGTTTCTTTATGCCTTGACGATCTATCATTACGAAAACGAAAAAAAAATACAATATATATATATATATATATATATATATATATATATATATATGTATATACACATACATATATTATCATCCTTTAAGTTATTTTCATCAGGCCAGAATAATACAATTTTCGTCAGATATACAGAATAAAAATAAAAATGCCCGTTTGTTATTTTTCCTTGAGTTTTATTTCACAATACGATCGTCCGATTAAACGTGACACGCTAGAGAGGCGATGGCTCGTTCGATATTTTCACCTATCTCACAAAGGTGAACGCACAAAGATACGAGAAAATCTGATATAGAGAAAAATCGGAAGGAATCTCATCACATACAAAACTAAAGGCGGAGTGGAACTTTCGAAAGCTACGTAGTACAACATCATGTAGCAGGCACGTCTTATCATATCACGCTAGAGGCTTGAAAAAGCCAGGTAGAACCATGCGGATGTACCAAACCAGAACTGTTTGATTTATTTTATTTCCTCTAACGACTACCTATCAAATATACTCTTCTACTATGATTTTTCTTTCTACACGTACACCCTCGCACTCAAACGCACATCATTCATCGCCATGTTTTTCTCTCTCTCTCTCTCTCTCTCTCTCTCTCTCTCTCTCTCTCTCTCTCTCTCTCTCTATGTGTATCTATTACATATGCGCTTTAAAATAAAATAATAAAATGGTGCGAACGGTGCACGAACGTAAACGCGTCTATAGGCGTTTTCTCTCGTTCTCTCTCTCTCTCTCTTTCTCTCTCTCTCTCTCTCCCTCTCTCTCGCTCGTTCTCTCTTTCCATAATGCCCTTTTTATGGCAGGGAAAAAAGGATCGATGGAAAATCTTTTGCTAGAACGGACAGCAACATAAATACTACACCGATCCGTTCTCAAAAGAATTTTTTCTTTATAACGTGAAGATTTTGTCCTCCTTATCAGCACCTAAATCGCGAAAAGTTCGACGAAAATTCGACGAAAGAAGACGAGTCGATTGTACGGTCGATCGACTTGTTTCTTAGATCCTTCGATTTCATCCTTAGGCCAATGGACGACGAGTAATATAGCGAAGGAACTCTCTCCGAGGACACTTTGGGACAGCTAATCAGCGGCGTCCATCGTTTTTTTTCTCTTCTCTTTTTTTTTTTTTTTTTTTTATTCCTCCATATTATCGTTTGAAATTTTTTTTCACTACCAACAACGAAACTTTACGTTTTCGAGTACTATATCTTCGTTTCTATTGACGAAACGACTTATCGATCGTTTCTTCCTTTCGAAAAAAAATCGATAGACACGGCTGTTGATGGATTTCAGTCTCGGGAAAGCGCGATTTGCTCATTTGTTCGTTTTTTTTTCTCTGTACAGTGCCACCGTATTATTTCTTCTTTTCTTTTCATTATTTTGATTTCTTTTTACATATGTATGTATTTTGTGTATATATATATATATATATATATATATATATATATATGTGCGTGTGTGTGTTTTTGTTTGTATGGGTTGTATGGGTGTGTCTGTACGTGTTCGTGTATTATTTATTAATAGTATATGTGAATGAAATAATATCGTATTGCGAGTTCTTGCTTTTTGTGTATCTGCATAAATTTCATACCGTTCCTAAAATATCGGCATAATTTATGACGACAACGTTACAAAGAAAGTATGTTCATTTTCGTGCCCCGATATGCACGCTAAGTAAGTAATACCGTTCAATCTTCTTTCAAAGGTTTGTAAAATTTTTGCCCGGTGGAAATGTCGCGAATTCGTTGTGTACTCGTAGATTTATGAAAAAAAAAAATTATCTTATCCGCGATTATTCATGAACATTCGATGATGGTTTTTACATATTGACTTAATTTTTTTTCTTTTTTTTTTTTTTTTTTTTTTTCTTAAAATCACGCGCCCTTACGAATATTGTCGTCGCTGTTGATTTTGTTCACGACGAATGGGGTTCGTCGAATTATCGCAGAAGTGTGGTGCGTGTGTGTGTGTTTACTTCATTTTTTTTTTTTTGAAAGGCGTCGTAACAACGTCTTAAAATTTTAATAATAAAAATGTTCATTGTTTAAAATCACCATTTAAAATATTCAACATCGATTTTAAAATTATACGAACTCGTTAACTTTTTAATTAGTTATTTGTTTCGCCCTCTTAACATTAGAAAATTTATGATCAGTCACTTTTTAAAAATGCAACATTCGGAAATTACTCGATAATAAATATTTCTCTTTTCTCTCTCTCTCTCTCTCTCTCTCTCTCTCTCTACCTTTCTATCTTTTTTGCTTCTTTCTCCATTTTGTAAAACAACAACGCAGCGTCGTATAATAGTTATATCGATTAACTTTCGTTTAAGATAAAAACCGTGATAATTAATTATAAGTATAAAAAAGCCGAAAGCAAAGGGAAAGGGATAATAGAATCGAAATAAACTGAAATCGCAGTGAAAAATAGTATAGTGCGATACCACCTCGAAAAGAAAATTAAAGCGAATGCCACGACGATCGTTGCTTCGACGAAACCTTGAAGTTATTTGTCGTCGTCGTGTCATATGATTTATCGTCGATTAGGTAGGGTTTATTATTTAAAAAGAAAATTAACGGAGGTGGTTGCGGTTCATCGAGAAACGTTTAGCAAACCACCGCTTCCGATATGGGATTCTCGGTGATGTGTATAGTCGCTGTAGGCCAATCGATTTTCTTGCTGCAAACATGATTCAGTCCTTCGAGAGAGGCCAATCTATAGTCGGCCATCTTCAATGGCGAAAGTGGGGCCACTGAAATAAAAAAAAATCGGTGCACATTTTTTAAATTGTCTTTATCGTTATGTCAATACTTTTGTTTTTCGTTCTTCCTCGTGAGAACGCTGCTTTTAGTAATCCGATCAGCCATGACTCGCGCGTTCTCTTTCCTTGTTCGAGTCGAGTACATAAGAGATACACGCGAAATAAATAATCATCGATCAAAGAATGAAAGTAAATAAAAATCAAAGTGGCAAGCACGCATGCAAAGTAAAAGTAGAGAGTTAAGTGTATCGTCAGTGATATCGTACAGCGTTGGGCTTTTCGCATTTAATATGTATTTGTATTTTATGTTGTACGCGCGCGCGTACATGTGTGCGTGTGTTATGTATCTCTGTGTATGTGTGTGTATGTGACATACATATATATATATATATATATATATATATATATATATATATACATAGGTGTGCGTATAGCAGGACACAATGTGATTTTGCACAAACTGAAATATTCTACTACCCAGATGCGGTGTTCTTTCTTTCATAGATAAAGATTATTCCGAGGTCCTACCATCGGTATGTGCCGCTACAACAAGAGACGCTTTTTCTCTGCACAACATAAAAATTCTAATTTACAAATCACCTGCACGAGAAGATAGCGCAAAAGGTCGATTGCTGCCACTTTTGTGACGTAACTCGATTGTATAGAGTTCTGATTTATCGATCATCGGTAAGAAATTTTCTCTCGTACCGACTATTGATAAACGTATCAATCGAACGAGCGAATTCGTTTATGGAGAATTAATTTTTCATATATCGTATATTAAATTATTTCAATAATTTCTTAACGCCTCTAGATCTTTAAATTTTCTTTACGAATTTGCTCGCGAGAAATAATCTCAACGTTTATGATGGTTAAGTAGATAATAACATATACATATTATCAGAGGATGTGGAGGAGATATAGAGTTTGACAAAATCGTAATTATTTCGTTATATGCGACAAAAAAAGAGGTTAAGTTAGGAATGTGATCGATTATTTTGATAAATTTAAGGATTAAGAATCTCAAATGACTATAAGATATTATACGTAGTACCAAATTTGCAAAATTAATATTAGTGTGATACCCAAAAAGAAAAGCTGGTGGTTAGTTTCAATATTTCAGAGATTCTCTCTCAACAAACGCAGCCCAGGTTACCCAATTTGTTATTGAAAATACAATAATCGCCAATTAGTCTCTCTCCCTCTCTCTCTCTCTCTCTCTCTTTATCATACTTTTCCGATAAAAGTTTAAATTCCGACTTACTTAACACATAGATGTGGCCTAATTGACCAACTGCGCGCTCGACTCCTTGCGACCTTCAATTCCTAATTACATTTACCTTCGGGTGTTGTCGGCGTCACGGGCTTCCGCGAGGATCTCACCGCTAAAACGCATAAAAAAAAAACAGTCATTTAAACGTCAAAATTGTCACACTAATTACGAACTATTACGAGCTCGAAGCAAATTTTTTTTTTTTTTTTTTTTTTATAAAATTTACTCCTTTAAGAAGAGTCCGATAAAAGAATAAATCAATTATAATGTATCGGTACGTAAAAGCAAAACAAGCTTGATTCCTCGTTTGGCTCATGTCCATGAATGTTATGCAAAAAATTTATATTCTTACCCGATAAAAATACGTAGATTAAAAATAAATATTTAACAAGTACAAGTCATGTCTTTAAAAAATGGATATGAGCGATGACGAAGAAAAGCATTTTTCTTTTTTTCTTTTTACCTAAATTTTTTTAAGTGTCTCTCTTGTAGAAACACCAGACTATTTCTAATAAAAGTGTGTTATAATTAAGGCGCACATTGCTGACGCGATCTTAGCAAAAATTAAGGAGAAAAAAAAGCCAAAAAGCGGAAACTAATCTATCATCTATTCTGCTTAGATCTGATATAATGGATACGTACCACTCGATCGATCCGAGACGCGTGGGAAATAAAGGCGCAAGTTGGTGAACAAGTACTTTTTTCATTTGCCTTTTGTATCTCTTTTTTTTTTAAATTTGTTTATTTATTTGTTAATATATTTTTTTTTGTCTTTCTTAAGAACCTCAACAAAAATAAAATGTTAATGGTGGTGAGACGCAAAAACGAATTCACTTGATTCTTTCCTTTTTAAATACTCTTTTATTTATCAAGTCGAGCCGGTGATTAGCCGGGATAGAGTACATGATCAAGGACCTAGTTGGATCTTGGCATTTCTCTCAAAATCATGCTATATCAACGATGTCGACCGAACGATTTTTGTTTACTTTTCGACAATGATAAAAGCATCACATATAAGCTTTTCTTATTTTTTTTTTTTTTTAATTTTTCAATTAGCCGCCAGATTTTCATCAAGCGTAAAGCTTCAAAACACGAAGATCCAAGCGCGATGGACATCCCCTCATTAGTACAACATAAGACCTTTACGCGAATTATAATAATGAAAATCGTAACAACAACAATAATTAACGACAATGACGATGGCGACGACGACGATGATGATGACGATGATGACAATGATGGCGATGATGACAATGACAGAGATAATCAACCGAAATTGGCATTTAACAACAGCTTGGGCGTACTGGGTAGCATTCGCAGATTTTCTAACTATTGCATAAGTCCATCATATCAAACTCAAACAATTTCAATTTGCTCAGCTTACGCGTACACTATCCATTTGAAAATGTTTGGAAAGAGCGAATAATGGCGTCATACCGATAAAATGAAACGTCGAATTAGATCGTAAAAACGATGTTTCGTTAGTCGACATCGACCGATAGAGATTAAAAAAAAAAAAAAAAAAAGAAAAAAAAAATAACAAAGAAAAAAGCTGCTATGTGTTCTGTGATAGGTGCTAGTGTTACTGCGATCAAAAAGCCCAAAAACAAAAGAAAAAATTTGAACGTTACTCGTTTCCACTACTTTCGCGTACTAATAGACTTTACTCTCGTATGCATATCCCACGTTTTTTTCACTTATAACAAAAAAAAAAATAAATAAATAAATAAAATCATGTTATACGTGAAAATTGCACTTGCGAAAGCGGATATTGAAATGATAATACTAATCGATAACGGTTCGTTGTCGAACTTTTAACGCCTTAAAATTGTCCCTAGGGATATCTACTGTTCGGAAAGTTAGGTGTACCTTCAAAAATCTTGACGATTCTAACAAGCCGGACGCTTTTAGCGATATTATATCTTACTTTATATCTTCTGGCATCTCTATCTTTAACAAAATACGAAACAAACGTAGACGTACAATAATATTCGCACAACGAAGAACACTTTTTCGATATATCGAGTGCGTCGGTATTCTAAAAGCGTAAGTTCGTTGGTCAATGATCTTTAAAGTTATTGAGGAACGCGTGAGACAGTCAACGGTCGGTATCGTAGATACGCTTTACTACATATCTACAGTACAATACTACTCTCTTTAGGCCAAAAGTACTGATAGCGATACGATACGATCTATACCAATCAATGGTGGCGGGTGAGGAGGGGGGCGGGGGCGGGCGGGCGGGCGTTGGAGAGAGGGGGAACAAACTTAGGACTACGAACGTTCGCGAATTAGCTTTCCTCTCATTGATACAACTCGTGGAGAAATATTTCTTCAAGCAAATACGGGACCATCTGGTGTATAAAAAAGAAAAAGAAGAAGAAAAAGAAGAAAAAAAAAAAAGAGAGAGAAAAAAAAGTTCGATCGATGCCGCATGGGCGTATACGATATACGTATGCATATATATATATATATGTACGTATATATGTATGTATGTATCTATGCATTTATGTACGTGTTTGTACGAGCTATTTACAGAAACTCCCGATCGATATTCGAGTGCGCCTTGAAAAAAGGGAGTCCTCAGAAGTATCTCGATCCTTTGCGAGTCTCCGCGTTCTGTTCTCGGGGGCAGTAAAATGCAGGTAACAGGCAAATTTTTCCCCGCTACCAGACGGTCACGTGCAATTCACCTATGGAGTATGCCTGCGCGTTCGTGCGGTACACGGTCGAATGGATGAAGATCGATGAGGATTACCGAATTATATTCTTGTTAATTATAATTCTAACATGTGTTTTTTTTTTGTCGCGACGGCACTCACTTACCATATCCTTCGCCTTGAAGAAACAGTCGAAAGGCCTCGCTTACTTTGCCCGGTTGTTCCTCGAGGATCATACCGCAATCGGAGATCTGAAAATCGTTTAGTCGTTTGGTCGAATGAATTTTATTCGAAAATAGTTCGAATGCGAAAGTTAAAATCGTGCTTACGCGTCGCGATCGATAATAATCGAATTTAACGAGAAACAACGAGCAGGCGTTTACTTTATTTATCCTACGTAAATGTTACGTACGTACTACGTAGAGTGTGTGTGTGTGTGTGTGTGTGTGTGTGTGTGTGTGTGTGTGTGTGTGTGTGTGTGTGTGTGTGTGTGTGTGTGTGTGTGTGTGTGTGTGTGTGTGTGTGTGTGTGTGTGTGTGTGTGTGTGTGTGTGTGTGTGTGTGTGTGTGTGTGTGTGTGTGTGTGGTACGTACGAGAAACACTATCGTGCGTTAGGAGCTTGCGGTTTAAATGGATTTAACACGACGGTATTCTACACACACCGGAGAAAGAGATCAAAGTGTTGGAATTCGGCTAGCCTTAGGTAGGTATTACTTGCTCCAGATTCACGTAAAGCCGATTATTCGATACGTTCGAGAATTCTCACCTTCATCCAGGTGCTGTTCGTTGGATCTAACCGTCCATTTAACGTGACCGTGTCGTCCACGTGGGGACTCAAAGCACCCGTTATGTTCATTACTGGTACGCTAAGCGTAAGACCTTCCTTCTTGCGCGTAGGATCCAGTTCTCTGGTGATGTTCAAATCGGTACGTCGCACGTAACTGTCGATGAACAATGCTAGATTTATTGGGTTCACGCGATGTTCGAAATAATTCTTGTAAACTTGAACGAGGTCGTGGTTTCTTTCTTCCGTACCCTGAAAATAGAGAGAGAGAGAGAGAGGAAAAAAAAATGCAAAATCGATTAAACATTTTTTTATCGATATAACAATTCCTTATTTCGATCACCAACGCTCCCCGATTTTTTTGTTACAACCACTATAATCTTCGAACGAATCGATTCGCCGAACTCTTGGATTTCTCTTTACCTTCTTCATTTCGTAACGAATATAAAAAAGTAAACGAAAATTGGAACGGTACGGTTGTTAAGGAGAAATCTTTGATAGAAAGGGCTCCGTCGAAGTAACTTTCGAGTTTGACTTAACGATCATCGACGAATTGAGTTTCTCTTTCATTATGTACACACGATATATACGTATATCGTCAATGATATACTTGTCATGGCAATATTTAAGCACAAGCTTTTTATTCTTTTTCTTTCTACTTCTCTTTCTTTTTCTTCTTCTTCTTCTTCTTCTTCTTCCTCTTTTTCTTCGCTAAATATATCTATACTCTACGTTATAAACCTATTAAGAAGCTACGTGTTGCATAATAAGGGCTGCGAAATTGCTGCTGACGCGCTAATCCAATTTCTCGGCTCGTATAGATGCGTTCACGAGCGAATGCTGTTGAAGGAGCTCGAAGCTTTGTCATCGATAATTCCTTATACGCTTTCACCCGAACGTCGTCCGCTTGATCGACTCGACGAAGCATCGAACGTTTGACTTTAGCCAAATGCAACGCGTGTGTATCGAATAAATCTCTCAAGGAGAAGTTTAACTATAAACGATCACGCTATTACGATATATATCTCTATATATATACGTGTATATGTATAATAAAGGAGTTATTTAAAATGAGATTAATTGCGAAGTATATCGAGGCAGTTTGTTTTTTAATAATAACTATTGGATTAACAGATATGTTAATGCCATTATAAGTTATAGATTATAATTTACAATAGAGTTTTGCGTTAGTTAATTATCAAGTTGATTGGTAAATAGATGCCATTATAAATTAATAGTTTGGCACAATGATAAAAATAAGAATTTAAATTATAGGATATCAATGATTGTTAAAAGGAATTTTTTATTGTAATAAACTGATAACTCAAAAAACCTCAATCGTGACTTAATCGAATATATAGAAACATTGTCCAATAAATTATAAAATCGTAAATCTGATATAACTTCGATAAAAATGTAATCCGCATCGATATAGTTTCATTGAATTTACGTATTACGTATAACGTCTTACCCTGCCAAAATGATGCCACATGAGATAATCAAGGACGCTCTGAGTCATTCCCTGTGACCTCAGATGACGTACGTTGAGCTTCTGGTAACCCCATTCGATCCATCCTGCTTGCGTAGATACGCAATTGATCAAGCACAGTGCGTTGACCTTTTCTGGATGTGCAAGTGCAAATCTAGCCAATATATTGGCTCCCGCACCAACCCCGAAACCAATAACAGATCTCAAACCGAAATGGCCGAGGACAAAGAGCAATTGTTCCGCTAACTCTTCCATGGATGGATAAACGTAACTAAAATGAGACATTACAAATTATCTTTATAAAACAAATCTAACAATTTTGTTTCATTATTATTGGAGACATCATAAATCATTGATAAAAAAAATTAATCGTCCTCCGAAATTTCTATTGAAATGAACGGTTTTACACTTCTGACGAAAGATTTCGAAGAAAACTCGTTCAATTGAATCATTCTATACGTTCTCGTTGAACTTGGCACGCGAACGAGAATGTGGCAGAATGTAGTAATAGTTCAAACTACCGCGTGCACAGACATCAGCAATGCTCGTTACATAATTTTCTATCGCGGTTCGTGCGACAGAATTACGACGTATGTATCTTAGTTCTTTTGCTTTATAATTATTTGACGATTCACGTTATACGTAGTCATTTTCTCATGTGCATATATGTATACATGTATATATATATATATATATATATATATATATATATATATATATATCGAAATAATGTTTATTTCTAGCTTTCCATTTTCAATAACTATTATCCAATTCCTTAAAATCACAAAGAATTCGAAAACATCGCAAAGAGGGCATCGGAGAACGACGTCGATGGAAAATGAAACTCTAAGGCTGGCTATACTTCTGGGTTTCGATTAATTAGAACGTTAATAAGATCATTGATTAGTGCGTTAATTAAATTCTCCCACAAGCTCTACCTCATCAACCAATCGTGACTACGGGCATCATATTACCAGGTAGAATACGAGATATGTAGTTACACGTGTAAATGTAAGCAAGTAATGCTTTCCATAGTCCCGTACCTGTGATAATCCGTTTTTAATTAGCAACTTCGTTAGCACCGTCAAGAGACTTTATTGTTTCGTACATATGTATGTATGTATGTATGTATGTATGTAGGCGTACACGTAAGACGAACGAGCGTACTGATTTCGCGAGACGGAAAGTGCCAGCGTGTTTCTTTGACGAAACGTGTTTTTCATTAACGTTCATAAACATAATTATGCGCGCGCGTGTGTGTGTGTATATCTATATATATATATATATACTGTATATGTATACTCACTCCTCTTGGAGCGCCGGTGCATTTTCCTCTTGGCCAGGTGCGTTAACGTGATAGACGCAAAAATTTTCGAGGAGAACGCGCATGTCGATGTAATTGAAGAAAGCTTGGAAGCTCGAGATATCTAAACCAACGAAATTTCGTTCGATAAAAGTCATAAAATAAAAAAAGAAATTCTATTTGTTAAATATCGTATCGATGAAGTCGTCGTTTTATCACGCATATCTTATCGTACCGTCTTATGCGTGTCCGATTAATCTACGAATACATTTAAATATATTAATTTAACTGATTTCAATTACAATTAAACTATTATTTAATTATTCCCTTTTATTGGTAGAACGATTAAATAAAAGTTTTTCAATTCTTTTTCATTGGCTGCAAAAAAAAAAAGAAAAAAGAGGAATAATTGAATAGTAAAAAAGGAAAAAACGGCAAATTATTTTCCAAAATAATTTACATTGTTTGAGTAAAACGTTTATGCTACGGATCTGAAAAGTTTGCCCTTGGAAAATTGCCAAGTTATTATCATGATGTACCACGCGAACGTAGGTATTTTATATACGACGGTAAAAAAATCGATTCTCTTGCGAGAAGCCTTCAGTTTTTTTATCTTTTTGTTAATTTTTCCTTTCTTTTTTTTTTTTCTTGTTGACGATTGACTTAACCTTTCCAAACTAAGAGAGAGAAACAGAGAGAAAGAGAGAAAAATTATTCTTCGAACTTCGATACTTACAATTAAGGCCTAAATCGTGGTAGGTGAGGATCGCTGGTTTTGTCTGGTTTCCTTGTACGGCAACAAGCAGACTACCTTTATCGGTTTCTACTCTTTCCTCTCGTACAGAACTATCGTCTCTCGACAAATACCTCAGAGCCGGAAACTGTAGCTGAATATTCTTCAGCTCGATATCGTCCATACTATCTCTCATGCACGAAGGCATCGTGCTGCGCATTGGAAAAGAATTCTCTTGATTATTTAAGTTTAAATAAATGAAAAATCGTTCGTTTATATATATATATATATATATATATATATATATATATATATACGTTTCACGGAAAATGACAACAAGAAAAATATATGACTATCGTAGTCAACAGATCATTTTTTTTATCTTTATATAACGTTTCTATGTTGTTCCCGATGAAAAAAAAAAAGGAAGAAAAACAAATAAATACGAACTTCATTTCAAGTACAATATATCAAGGAAAACTTTGATTATTTTTTTAAACTGATTCATATCGCATATAAATGAGAATAAATATTTCTTCTTCTTTATTAAAAAGAAATAAATAAATAAATAAATAAATAAATAAATAAATAAAATAAAATAAAATAAAGATCTCTCGTATTTACCGGCAGCTTATTAAATATCATATTAATTTTAACGAAGCTCGCTCGCAGTGATGATGTACACTGCGAGAAACGTATTGTAGACTATCGATATTATGCAAGTTTTCATTCGTGGCTCCAACCGATTTCACTGATAACGTCAAAGTATTATAATGCATACTTTATACAGAAACGGAATTTCGTTTCTGTCTCTGTAAAAATGAACCTATCAAGGAGATAAGATAGTAAATGTTAGAAAAAGTGATGTAACTTTCTGTTTGTTTTTCTAACCGTTAGAACTCATATTCACGCATTAAGAATTTTCTAGTGATACCTTAATACTTAAGCTCCTTCAGAAAGTTCTCAATGTTCACGAGACCCTAACCGTGCACCGTGAAAGTGCACTTAAACGAAGCCGCGCGATATGCAATTGCCCCACGCGGTATGTACCCAGCAAAATTATAACTCGCTGAATTACTGACCTCGTTGTATAACGAGTCGTTTCTCGTCAAAGGATTAATTTTTACATATTGTTTTTTCTCCTGTTGGTTTTTTTCTTTTCTTTTCTTTTCTTTTCTTTTCTTTTCTTTTCCTCTCCTCTCTTTTCTTTGCTATTCAAATTTTCCCTTATTTCAACTTAACCACCATTTTCACGGGATCGTTTTACGAGACAAAAAGGTAAAAAAAAAAAAAAAATGAAAGGAACGAGTCAGTTAAAAGCTCTTTCAAAGTTTCCATATACCTGTGCATAATTGAATGAGAACACGTAATATCATCATAAAAAAAAAAAAAAGCAAATTGATGCGTATGTAAGGTACATAGAGAGATACGAGCGCGTCTATCCTAGATAGAGCTTTCGTCTGATCTTTTTATGGTATCGATCTGAAGACCACGCCCAGTCGAACGGAGTAAACTCGAACAAAACGTATTGGAACGATTATTTTCTAACGAGCGCGCATATTTAGTTAGGAGAATCCGTAGACTTCCTCTCGAATAATTAATATTCGTTGTTAGAATTGATTCTCTTGACGAAAATTTTCTAGATGAAAAATTGAAATAATAATAATAATAATAATAAAAATAATAATGATAATAATGAAAGAGAGAGAGAGAGAGAGAGAGAGAGAGAGAAAGAGAGAGAGAGAAGAAAATATAAACGTTCAATAACAAGCAATTTACTCGTCTTAATTGCGTGGCTAGGTAACGACCCACATTCGTAAGAATTTATGTAGAGTCTTTGAAGTCTCCCTTGTTCGTGTAACCTCGATATAATTACCTAGAAAAATGTCAAGAACCCCGCATGACCCTTTCATGCGACTACCGTTCTATGTAAAGCGTAAAATTAAAAGACCTTACTTGTTTTCAAGGAAAATGTCAAAGGATAAGATAGTCAGGTAGTAGAATAGAAAAAAACGTTGTTCTCATGAAACTTAACAAATTGTTCTCTGGAAGTATATTACGATGTAACATTGCTTCCCTCCTTCCCTCCCTCCCCCCCCCCCTCTCTCTCTCTCTCTCAATCCTCGTATAAAACGAGCAGACAAAGCTAACTCGCAAGGAAGAAGGTCGTCTATCTTCTTTCATGTCCCCAAGGAGAAGCGTTTGATATCTTTGCGGTCAACATTATTAAATATCATGTCCGATTAAACACTTACGCGTGTTATTTTCTAACTTTATTGCTTTGTTGCTCGTTATTAGCAATTAGTCTCTGTAATAATCGATTTTCTTTTCGTTTCACTTACCAATTAGTAAATCATTCAATTAAAATCTTAAATAATTTTTTCTCTCCTTTTTCTTTCTTCTTCCTTTGAATAAAGTTATTTATACGAGTGTATTCAGATATATTGTATAAATTATTCGAAATAATTCGAGTTACTCATAGAAATATATCTGCAGACAAAGCAGCAAAGGAAACAGATATCACCTTATGGCGACTACAGTCTACGATCAATACGTCCATAAAGAGAACTGCATTGTGTCGAGCCACAAGCATGGAAATCGTAATCTAGAACGCAAAATTCAAAGGAGAAGACAAACTCCGAGTTAATTTTCGTTGAAATCTTTAGACCTATCGGTTTATTTTTCTTTTTTTTTTTTTTTTTTTTTTTTAAAGGATCGATCGTTCTTAATATGGACAAAATTTCTTCCTCACGGCCCTATTATTAAATGAAGAACGTTATCTGTATTTTTTATTAATTAAAATGTTCACATATCTCGTACATCGATAATTTGTAATATTATTTTACGCGAGACAATTTACATATTTTAATTTCTTCATTGAATTTCACGATAGAAACCAAGTTCTTTACGTTTCTCCTAAGAAATCGTCTCGTAATTTTTCTTCCTCGCTATTCTATTCGTGTTCTTTTCGTATCAGCAAAATGAAAGATGAAAAATAAAAGTTATCAACGTAAAGTTAGTTAGCATTCCAAGCACTATCAAACAGGGTACATGCGTAAGTGCTTCTCCGTATCTCGGACACGTCAGACTCTCATTTCCGGTCAAAGTTAAATCCGGTTTGTATTCCAACTACCTACTTCGGAACGTCGACGATAACGTGTAAATGACGACGTACAAGATATCAACCATCGTACTACATGAAATTACTATTATTTTCTCTTTCCTTATTATGTTCCGTTTCTTATAAAACGTTTTCCCTTAAATTTGAAAGTATAAAGAAAGGATTGAGGGGAGTATTAACCATGAGGAACAGATGGGTAACTTTTGGGAACACGATATTCCGTAATTTTATATCTCCTTGGTATCCTTTTTATCGATCGATTAACCGGACCTGATTTTTTGTGGTTTTATTATACCATAGTCGCGACGTATACTCGTAAAAGTAAAATGATGCCGCAAAGAAGGGCGATCGATTTACATCCTGTTTTATCGGTAGCTCGTATTTTCTTCTGAAATAAAAGAGATGAGAGAGAGAGAGAGAGAGAGAGAGAGAGAGAGAGGGAGGAGGGAGGAAGAGAATAAATAAAAAAATAGTTCGTGCACTTATGCATAAAACACAATGGATCTGAAATGTATATATACATACGTATATGTATGTATAACACGTTCAAAAAAAAAAAAAATGCCATACCACATTCCAAACGTGACAATTTATACTTTACTTTTTCTTCCTTTTCTTTTCGAGAGCGGCAATCGAACAGAAACTATGCTTCCAGCAAATTAAACTTTAACGAAGGTCGCCAGGAGCGAGTGTTCACAAGGATAAAGAAAAATGAAAAGGGGCCAGATAGAGGGAGAGGTTGGGGGAGAGAGAGAGAGAGAGAGAGAGAGAGAGAGAGAGAGAGAAAGAGAGAGAGAGAGATCATTTAAATTTATAAGAACGATCTTATATCAAATATTAAATTTCATGCGTTCTTTACCTCCATTATCAGTCAGCTGCTCTCCTTTTCTTCTCTCTATCACGCGGTAAATTTAAACGGCAAGTTCTGTTCAAGGCTTCGTTTTAACTCACCAAAATGACTCGAACAATCCTGGTTAGTTCGCGCGTAGTACGACTTGCGAATAACGTCGATAAAGAGATATTTGGATCAAGGACGTCGCTTCGATAATATCAATTGCGACGGCACCGAAACTTATCCTTTCTTTTATTTTTTCATTATAACGATTCGTTCCTTTTCTCTCTCTCTCTCTCTCGCAGAAAAAGAGATCTCTATACGATTAACGACGCTTTTTTATTTGTACGATCTTGGATAAGATCAAATGTTCGTAATACTTCCGATATATAGTAACGTTTATGACGTAAAAGAAGAAACCATCGATCTACTCGACCGTGCGAAATATAAATCAAACTTTAGAGAAAGAGAGGGGGGGAGGAGAGAGAGAGAGAGAAATAGAAAGAGAAAGCTTGTAGCAACGAATGCAGGTGGAACTGGCTTCTCGCCAAATTCCATTAAACGAATTTTCGGCTGAAAGTAGAACGAGTGACGACCTAACGTGGTGTCTCCTTGTTTTCTCAACAAAAAAAAATATATATATATATATATCATATCATATATCATATATTCTCCAGAATGGTGTTTTTTTTTTTTTTTAATACTATCACGTCTAATCTTATCTCGAGAAAAACCAATATATGAATAATCCTCCTCTTCGGAATCGTTCTGTTTTCTTTTCTTTTTTTTTTTTTTGTTTCGATATATATTATCTTAACCATCTTATGTCACAATGGGAATGAATTTATGATTAAAAAGCAACGAGATTCGAAAGACAGAAACGTTCGAAGGACATAATGAGTCCTTGTCGTATATATGTATAATTAAATTATATTAACATAATTATTCTTAATTACATTGCTTCGAGGAACCACGTTATTTTTGTTATCATCTTTATTACTGTCTATGAAATTGGAACGTTTTTAAAATTATCGCTAAATCATGATACATCATATCGTTCGCAAAAGTTTAAAGAGTCTGAAAAAAAAGTAAGACGATTAATCCTTATCGATTTTTCATAGTCGAAAAATATTGGTTTATAATCGTTAGAACGATATTACGCATTGTCTTTAACTATATCGACGATGATGCAGCATATTCGTGCGTTTAACGCCACGATTTCTCGATGGCAATCGACGAAATTTCATCGTATCGTAATGATGTGACAACGCGTGCCGCTCGGTCGTTAACTTGTTAACGAGTACGCTTTAATAATAAATCCTTGTGCTGCTTCAACGCCATCCTTTGTCGACTCAATTAGAGTAGTCAAACCACAAAGGTGCTTTGTCGGTCGTTTCGCGATGACACGGTAAGGATCTGTAACAAGCATCTCTCGTTGCATCCTAACACAGTTGTCATTAATTATATATTTCCACGATTGGAATCAAGTCGACGTTAGACGTTTAAAGTTAATAATATAATTATTACATTGATTGAACGTATTTAGCTTTTCAAATATATGATATTCCATATATATCAGGTAAACCTTCATTCGATCGTACGATATTTCTAAAAGAGAAATGAAAAATCAATAAATCTCATTACCGACGAAGTAAATTCTCAGGTCGAGAGATAATTTTCTTTCGTCACAAACATAATTCCCAAATTCAGAAGTAAATTCCGATTTCTCAATAAATAAAATGCGTACCTTCCGACGAGCTTAGATTAATATCGAAGAAACTTTGGAGTATAGAACGATGACAAAATCTAATCAAATCTTCAATGCTCAAGGATAATACGAATAATACGAATAATACGATAGATCTCACGCTGCTTTGTCTTACTCTATATATATATATGTATGTATGTATATATATATATATATATATATATATATATATATATATATATATATATATATTGGGAACGGGAGCTAAAGCTATTCAAATTCTAAGCAATATTCGAACTAGGCCAGAGCAGTAATGATGAAGAGCAAGGAGAAAAAAAAAGTACCTAATATGAGAGATGTTAAAAACTACAAGGAATGTTTAACAAATTCATTCTCTCGTCGAACCCCTCTCACACGAACTTACCCCAATAATGCAGTTTTCTCGGCGGTGGCGGCGGTCGGCATCTTGTTTCTGTCCCTAGAACAAAATGGCGGCAAATAATATCACACACGCCCGGTCCCTCGGGTTTTGCTCACGCAATTTCGTCTCGTCGATCACACAAAAATCACAAAGCACAATCGACATAATTTTATGGGGATCGATAACAATTAGAGGATCTAAGAATACGATTTTCATACGACGTCGACGTCGTTTATATGTTTTTACTTTCGAAACTTCGTGCGTTGATTCTTGAAAACTTTGATCCAAGCGAGAAGCTTATCGCTTCAAAAGTAATCGTTCTTTGATCGAGTCCGAGCATCAAATTCGTAGGAATCTATTGGATCAGTCGATGGAACTCGGGAAACGAGGAAAAGTTAAAGGACGTTACTTCGATGAGATCCAAAGTTTAATGCAATGTTGACCGAGTTTGATCGAGTTCGAAGCGAACGTGACTGAGAAGGTAAAATAAATGACTATTGAAAATTTAACGCGTTCGTTTGTAAACTTTAGAAAAAAAAAAAAAAAAAAGATAATTTTATACATTTGGATCGCTAAAAGGAATATTATTCGAACGAAAAAAAAAAAAAAAATAAGGACTTAATAATTATCGTTAAAGGAACGATAATGATAACCGTTCGAACCGGCACATTATCTGTTTACAAAGAAGAAACGTTTTTCAAAATTGCAGTTTCGAATGTAAAGTAACGTCGTCGTACGTAATGAAACCTCGTCTTGGAGTGGACATCCTCGAGGCATCGTAACGACCACGCCTCGATCTTTCGAGTCGATCGCCCGGAGTCCCTCAAAGCGAGGAGCCGGTTCCGCAACGTGTTCTCGTTTCCGCCGCGCGTCACGAAACGACGCGCTGACGCAACTCGAGCGTTGCAAGGACAAAGAAAGAAGAGTATATACTCGTGCTACTCCGTAGAAAAAAAAAACAACAACAACAACAACAACAACGACAACAGTAACAACAAAAGCAACAACTTTGTGCAAAGCCCAACAATAAAAACATAGAGATAAGGAGATTACGATGAAAGCAAGCTTTTCAGGAGCTACAAAAAAAATCGAAAAAACGAAAGAAAAGATTACGGAGAAATAAAGAAATAAACGATGATGATGATGATGATGATGATGATGATGATAAAGATGACCCATACATTTGACGTGCATAAACCGTGCAGTGCGTTGTTCGAAGCATTGTATGAAGCGTGTTAAGCAAGGAGCTTCGTATTTTCTTTGTTCGACACTCGCGTGATACGGCTTACCTTCTGGCCTGCTTTTCTAGTCGAGGCCGATCAATAGTCGCGGTAGCAACTTCCGGTCCTAAACTCCTACTATCCGTATGGCCAAAGTCCCTCGCTTGAACTTTAAGCTCGAGCCCAGAGTCAATTCGATTATATCGCGCGAACGAGATTAGCTTCTTTTGAGATTTCTTGTCTTGCCAATCGACAAATCGAAGAGCTTTAAGAGTCCGTGTTCTTTAATTTGTTTATTGAATTCCTTAGAATCATTGATATATTCGAAGAGCTCTCTTCGATCGTCATTGGTACAACAAACATTATTTTTCGTTACTATTAACAATAGATTTATTTACCTTATCAAGATAGTCCCCGAAAGACAAACAGTTATCGTTCATGGCGATACGAAGTCAGGATGTAATAGATTTATTTTGCGTCCAGCAAAGAATCGGAGATTATGGGAGAAAGCAAATCCCCAATTGAAGAGACAGACAGTCTTTCGATGTCTTCGACCTCGAATCCAGTTTGAACAGAACACTCGCGTGAAATGTTGTTTTCTCGTGAAAGCAATCGATCGATAAGAAGAAGCTCGCGGTTTCGAGGCACGAAGAACAAAGGAAAGAGACGAAAAGGTTAGAGAAAATAATAAAGAAAAGGGTAGGACGAGGAAAAGGAAAAGGAAAAGGAAAAGGAAAGAAAGAACGTATCCTCCGTAAAAATAGTTTTTGGACCAACACCACCTGCGCGTTCACCATTACCACCAAACGTCATTATTACTGCCAACAGCAGCCAACGCCCGCCATCATCGTCAGTAGTAGCATTTCCCTGTAATCCCACATGAAATTTTACCTTGATACGATCGAGACGCTCTCTCGTCGATCCTCGATCAATGGATCCTTCTTCCTAATTTCCACCTTGGGCGAAGCGAAGCTGAAAGCCTTCTTGACACTTTCGAGTACACTTTGACCGGTGCTCTGGGTCTGGTCGACGATCGTCGTACTTTTGTAAACGTCTTCGCCCAGGTCGCCTAACGACCTGTACGAAGCGCCAATACCTGCCGGCATGGCGTTTCTCGCCTCTCCTCACCACCCACGATGACAACACGTCTCCTCCTTCGAAATACGAGCTGTTAAGCTCGCGCGACGTCTTCCTCGGATTGTAGCTTCGACAGTCCCTCCCCTCCCCTCCGCTACGCTCCTTTCCTCTCCACTTCTCCTCACTCGTCTTCGCACGTTGATGATGGAGAGAGTTGTGCCCGAAGTCAATATGCCAATTTCGTACGTCAACAAGGCAAACGAACGAAGGCAAAGGAACAAAAGAAAGAAGAACCAAGATAAGGAGAAAACGTCATTCTCGTGCTTGAATATATTTTTCGAGGCATCGACGAACGATCTTATTTGTCGATACATCCGAATAATCGACGTTTGATGATCGTAAAAGCATCGTCGTTTGAACGATTTCACGACGAACGATTCTCGAGCTACGAAATTTTCGAAATTCTCATTTACCGTATTTAAACCTAGTTGTGCGCACCTTAAAAGTAATTTTCAAATTGTGCGCGCTTGGTATGCGCTACACCCAAGGGCACTTCGAGCACCCACCATTCGTATGGAATGAAACATTTTGACTGCAAAAGGAATACTGTATATTCTTCGAAGCCTCGGAAATAATAATTAGTAGGTTTAAAAACGCATTTCCAATTCTGTCTTTGTAAATAAAAAAAAAAAAAAAAAAGAAAAAAAATTCATGAATCATGCAATGCGCAAATTGTTTTAATTGAGCTCAAAATTGGTCCGGGGTTTGTCCTACACCCCCGCAGGCACAACTAGGGTTAAATATCGTTAATTTGATAATAGCGAATGTCGAAACAATTTGCAGTTCGGATAATTGATGAGATTCTTTTCCGTAATTAACACACATATAAACGCTGGAAAATCGATGCAACGAGAAAAGATCCTCGCACGAATTCAACAAAGGGCTAAAACGAAAAGATAGAAAAGAAAGGGACATATATATATATATATAGATATAGATGCATGAAACGGTGCAAAGACAGCATGCAAAAAAGACTCATTGACCTCATCGTGACTGTGATAATACATACATCGATAGGATTATGCGCGGCAGCATGCTAACTGCAAAGTATCTCACCGTGCTGCGTTGATACGTGTGTGTGTGTGTGTGTTTCCTTATGCGTGTACGTATATATTTACTTAGATATGTGTATATCATCGCGAGAAACGTGACGGTACGTAACATGCTAAGATGTAAATGATGATCGATGCAATATATATATATATATATATATATATATATATATCGAAACTCTTCTTCGTATAAACACGTCCTTTTGTCTAATCGCCCGATTTCGTGCACGAAGTATTAAAAAAGCGCGTGCATGCGTACAAACGAATAAGGGATGATATTGAACGCGTAAATCGATCGATCGATTTCAATCTTCTTCGATCGAAAAAAAAAACCTATTCGTCGTTTATATTATATACCTTCTATTACGATACTCAAATATAAAATATTATGGCTACTTTGACGACGTTAACGGTTCATTTTCCGAAGTTAACGGCTCACGCGTGATGTCTCGAACGAATGGAGAACAAAGTGGTCGTTCTCGGGTACGTAAAATAGATCGATCGCTCTTCCTGCCTCGTCGTTGAAATTTTTATCGGGACTGCTGCTAAATGCGTTTGCCACGCAGGACAATTTCTTTCTTTCTTTTTTTTTTTTTTTTAATGACACTACAAAAGTATGAAAGTGAGAAATTATCACATTGATTCGATACGAACATTTAGGTACATTATTAATAATTGAAACTCGTAAATATAAGTAAAGAAATTTAAAATATAATAAAATGTGATAAAGGAATTATCGATAATCCATTTATCGCTTAGTAGTCAACGGCTATAACGATGAAACCAAAAATTATAATCCAGCGGATCTAAATATAGAAAGTACGGAAAGGGACTTGTCGTTGGGTTGAACAGGAACAAAGGATGGATTATATTCCTGCGGTATATGTCTTAAGCTCCCTACGATATTATGGTTCGTTTAGAACAATGGACTCCGAGCTTATCGTCCCTCGCACTCGCCACGAGAAACCAATGCATTTACAGCGAAAATCTATATATATATATACAGGAATCTATTATATTAGAGTGTCCATTACTTTTCGTTAATATTCCTGATTGACTTGTGGCGTCAATGATTTTTGTAATCGGTGAATCGATTGTCTCGTTTTATCTGAACGTTTAAAAAGAAATGATAAAAGGTAGTCATAAAAATGATTACGACCGGGGAAACGTTCACGGATCGATATTAATCGTAAAGCTATTATAAGGTATATGCATTTCTAAGTATTTCTTTCATCATTTAAAACGTACGAGATTAGAAATAAGGTAAAAACAAAAGTAGGTTGCGCATCTCTGATAAATAACGAACGGTTTCGTGCCTCGCATCGATCTCTTTCGGAACACGAAGGCGTCTCAACGTCGACGTCGACGTAATAGGCGGGCATAACTAGAACAACCAACATCTAACCTCGATCTTTTTCTCATGATACGTATACGTACCTATTTAATTCTAGAATTGTAAGAAAAGAAAAAGAAAAAAAAAAAAAAAGAGAAATAGAAGAAAAAAAAATAAAGAATGCAATCGTACGATCTTTAATGATTTATCTTCTTCTATAACGACAACGATCGAAAATGCGTAAGATAAAACGTTCGAAGATAGGAAGAGAATTCTTTTTTAATTAACGTAAAGATAGTTAAACGAAAAAATTTCTTCGGAGCGCGAAGAGAGAGAGAGAGAGAGTGAGAGAGAGAGAGAGAGAGAGAGAGAGACGTCAAATGTTTCTTGGAAATCAGCTGCGCTTCTCACAGCGTCGGACGTCATCGACGGAAGTCGCACGAGTCGCACGCACGGCAAGCAAGGAAAATCGATCGGTACGGTTCTACGTGAACACAATTTCACGAAATCTCGTTAAACGATATTTCCTATCTCGAACCTCTTTCGACGAAATGAGTATAATCTTCAATATTTCTTTTCCAACGATATCGAATAACGACGATTGAAATTAATTCAATTTTCTTGTCGAAGGAATTGTTCGTTTTTGCTTTAAAATTAATACGATTATCGAAATATATTAAACGTACTTTCGGAAAAAAAGGAGACTTGTTTCTCTCCGTAAAAAAAAAAAAAAAAAAAAAAAAAAAAAGAAAAAGTTAAGAAAGAAAACAATAAAAAAATAAAAACCAAACGAGACGATCTAGATAAATTTTTGGTTTCATCTATATACATATATAATATCATATATATTTCATATGTGTGTGTGTGTGTGTGTGTGTGTAAGAAAGGATCGAAGAAAAGTAGTAGCCCGATTCGATGGGACAGGAAGCAGATCGATCTAGCGCGACTCTCGGCCTTCGGTTGGCAGCCAGCGCCACTCGCGCGAGAACGACATCGGACGGCGGTGGCTGTGACGGCGTCATATAATAATAATTCGACGGTGGTATAACGGCGTCGTCGTCGCCGTCATCATCATCGTAAGCGTCGTTACCGTCATCGTTGCCAGCGTCGTCGCCGTTGTTATCTAGCCTGTACGTTTCGTTTTAATTGACGACCTCCTAGTACCGACCTAGCAATGACCTAATTGTGACCTACTCCCGATTATTTGACCCCTTCCCCTCCCCCGCTCCGCCCGCTCCCCCTAAACCCTTCGACGAGCCGAAAATTTGAAACGCGACGTTTTTTAATCGTACAAAAATTAGTACCTACATCGTATATCTCTATTTCATTTTTTTTTTTTTTTTGTTCTTTTTTTCTTTTTTTTCTTTTTATATATGAAAGATAAAGAGAGCGAGATAATGAGCAACGCGATGAGTAACGACGAGGATCGAAAACTCCTCGAGGATCACTTTTGTTTCTCTCTTCGTTTTCTTTGAAATCGTAAAAGGCGCAGGGCGCCACCGAGGTGGATGACGACGATGATGACTCACCTCGTCCTGCGCGCTTCTCGCCCCTGTATCCTGCTGTCGCCGAAGAAAAGTTGCAGCTTTCCTTGGGGGGGGGGGGGGGGGTCTCTCTCCTTGAAAATAGGTATTGACCGAACGACGAAGAGATAGTTAGTAGACGATAATAACGACGGCGGATGACGACGACGACGATGATGACCAAGACAGAGTTTCTTCTTCCCCTCTTGGATTTCCCTTCCGTTCGACCTTGACGATTACCCGACCAACAAACAAAGATGGAGAGTTCCCTTTGTACTACTTCTCTCTTATTCTCTTTCTTTCTTTCTATCTCTATCTCTCTTTCTCCCTCTCTCTCTCTCTCTCTCTCTCTCTCTCTCCCTTTTTTCGCTTTATGTTTTCACGTATAGTATCAGAGAACGTACCGCGAACGAGACCGACAAGCCGAAACGTGTTCCCTTAGGCACCGCACGATCACTATTGGCTCGATCGCACGGCTTCGACCACGGAGACTGGTCAATGAAATGCGCGTCTTTAGTTGCGCGGTGGAAACACCAGATCGAACCGGTTACGAACAGTCTCTCGACATCTGTCCATTCATCCGAGAACTTTCTTTACTTTACTACCGTACGATACTACCTTACCTATTTCAGATATCAAGGTCAATCATCTTTTCAACCTGTACATAGACGCATAGAGACGATACCGAGCGAGCACAGAGCACAAACATTCGACGTCTCTGTGTTATGAGGTTATGGTCGATATTGCAAGAGATTTGGAAACTTTTTTATCGATCGAAGGTAAATCATGAAAATGAACATTCTTTTATGACGTTTTTTTTTCCTTTTTTTTTTTTTTATCATTGACCTAAAAGCTCAATTCACGCTATACCGTATCTTGTCTTTTTCGTTCCCCTCCCCCCCTCCACCCATTCCCCCTTCCCGCAAATGATTATTTCACCGTGTTCCACAACTCCGCCCATATATCTCATATATGCGAATACGTTCGATTATTTCCATCAATCGTATACGATAAAATCATGGGTTTGATGATTTTTTACATTCGATTTTCACCAATAGAAACCGCATGTAACGATTCGTTAAAACAAACGGTTGCCTGTGGCATACATGTATATACATATATGTCGTAATGATGGCGTTCAAACGATTCGATTGTTTATTGTTCCTGGCTATGTTCAATTATTCAAGCAAACAAAGCAAAAGCAAACTTGCAGAGAAAAGAAAAAATGGTAAAAAAAGAGAACAAATTGCAAGAGGGATATAATGGGTGAACTGGTACAGTAAAAACCAGACCGTGTAAACATTATAATCGATTGATACCGATTCGGCGAAATTATGGATACAAGCAAAACGTTTGTTGTTTGAATATAAAATCTAATAATTTAATAAAGTTTGCTACTACGATCGAATCATTAGTTGAGTAATTTCTACGACTGTCTTACCGACGTTCTCTACATCTTTATCTCGATCGGTAAAGTCTCATAAAAAAGCACGTTTCTTGTTGATCCCACTTACAAGATTAATGCAATACGATTAATTAGTCGGATAAAGTGAGATTGATCTAGTCGAATCCAGTTAAAAGATGATTATGCAAAAACAAATATTGTTGACTGCGTGCATACAACGCACAGGTAGATACAATTCAATTGCTTTCAATTTTTATATTTTGTCAACACCGACCTGAAACAAAGAGACATTCAAAGAGTATTTTTGGAAAATGTGTTTGTTTTTCATGTACTATTTGATTAATCTTGATTGTTATTCGTCTTACTGTCCAATATCCTTTCTTATTGTCCGTGGTTAATCGAATATAAAAGGAACGTAACGTAGGTAGTTCAGAAAGTGTTCTCAAAATGGGATTTAAATAGAACGGGGCTCTGTTTTATAGAACACGCTCAGGCACGAGTGAGAGTGAACAAGCAATAAAGAGACGTTGTAAATAGAGGTAACATTTTGGAAACGATGAGTACTCGGTTAAGGGTGTAACTAAGGATTTCTCTCTCTCTCTCTCTCTCTCTCTTTCTCTTCCTCAGTTGCATCCTTCTTTAGAGTGCTTGCGTTCAAGCTGGCACGACACACAAAGGTAAACGAGAATATCTCCTCTCCAAGCTACGACCGGCTTGTCTGAGGTAATCCTCCCTGGAGATTACCTGGACGCGAGCGTACCTTTATTTATGTTCGGTTAAAGGGATTTTAATACACGTCTAGCATCGTCAAGCGCAATAATTCAGAAGGACAGGCAAGACGTTAAAGGCGACATGGCACTAACCAATGAAGATGCCATCTCCTTGTTGCTCGTTGGTTGTTAAGGAAAATTTGCATAGACATAAAAGTGAAATAACACTTTCCCCCCAAATCCGCCCAAGAAAATTCGTCTGGGCCCCTCTTCTAACGAGCTGATCTCCTACCACTCGACGGCTTCTATACGTCGCTTTTTTACGCCAGGATTATATAGCTACAATACTATTGTCGACCTTTAACTCTGACGAGCTTCGACAAAGTATTGTCTAGACACGAAGGAATATATCTACTTGTCTATTTGTCCGTCCGTCCTTTCATCCGTCTGTCTGCTTACTCGCCTGCCTTCTTTTTCTTTAACTTTCTTCCATCTTTCACGAACGAACGATGCGATTTTCTCTTTCGTAAGAACTCTGACAATGAGATAAGTTCAAGAACGAAATGTAGTAGATATTCTTTTTGAAGTGAAACTTCTTTAGCCATGGTAGCGTAAGTTTGCTCAGGCGGAAAGAAAAGTGAAACGCTTCCCCCGCCAAGAGGTCGAGAGTAGAAGGAGGGGGAAACATTCCTACTATCCTCTCTCTTTCTCTTTCGCTCTCTCACTCTCTCTCTCTCTCTCTCTCTCTCTCTCTCTCTCTATCTCTATCTCTCTTCCCCACCCTTTCTATCTCGTACACGTCACGTGCTTGCGCAGTGGATTTTTCGTATCTTGGTGTAGCCTGAATATTATACTATAGCGATATATTACACGTTAACAAGTGTTTCTCTCGAAAATTGTGATATTTTGGGACTTTTAATATGTCAAAACGAAGGAGCAACGAACGTGTCCGATAATTTCGAGAACGGCAAAAGGCTAATAACCACACAAACAACGTTAAAAAAAGCGAATTGGTAAGAGAAAGGGAGTAACTAGCTAGGAAGGAGACATTGAAGATGTGCGTCGAGTAATCTTTAGCTACTTTATCAGCTGCGTCAAATGTGTGTATCAAGTACTTAAACACAATTCAGGTATAACGTAAACAGGTTGAGATGCGTTCTCAGTGCTCTGTTACGGATGATTCACAACACACAGGAGTACCCTCTACAAATAATGATTCGACTGTTGGCTTGGATAATCGAATGTATATGATTTAGCTGTACTATCAATAAATAGAAATGCATCCACTGTTGCTAAGATAACAGTCACAATTAAGAACTATCCATCGAGAATTTGAAAAATAATTTGTTAATGGTAAGCTTGGTAAAGTTTGCTTTATTTATGATCGAATATGGATGAAGTAGATCAGTAACGATTCCGTCAATCAATATAATCAATCCATTTTGAATTCTATGGACATTAAAATCACATCATTTGCGTAAAACCTCTATGTTTACTGTCACACTTTTGAACGTGAGAATATTGTCCTTCAAAAACTCTATAAAATGACGATTATAGATACTGATGGATTATCCTATGAGATCACACTCTCTGTCAACAAAATCTATATTATAACAAATAATGTAAACGTCACAGATAATTTGGCAAACAATGCTTTAGGTACATTAGTTCGCATTAAATATGATGACGATGGAGAGATGAAACGTGTTTGGCTGTAGTTCCTAGCTTCTCCAAATATTGAAGAAAAGACGAGGATAAAAGCTCTGCTGCTTTCATTAGAGGCAAATTATCTCCGTTGAACAGCAGTGCATTTAGAAAGACGTATGTACATCTGATATTCCATTAAATATTGAAAAAAAAAAAAAAAACCATTATTGCCAAAAGAAATCAGTTGCCATAAGTACTTGTCTTAACCATCATCATTTACAAATCTCAAGGAGGTATTTTTGGTCAGATCGTTTACGAATACAGCGAAACATTATCACAGTAATTAATGTATTTAGATTCATTACGAGTCGCGAACATTAACGAGATCTATATCGTAACGAGAATTGATAGTTCAAAATTTAATCGCAATCGTAAAGCAAATTCAATAGCTAGTTTAGAAAATGAGTTTCGGAGATTGAATATTAATCGATTACAGACATTGAGAACGATCGTTTCAATCGATTTTATGACAAACAGAAGAGAGCTTACCCTTTGATTATTTAATCGTCAAAGTCTGCGGGCAAGCTATGTGATGCTGGGTGATTCAGTAATACAACGATATAACTTTTTGGATGATTCAGTAATGCAACGACCTAACTTCTTGCTATTATCAGAGATACGTTTGTAGAATGAATTAGTGATAGACATTTATAATTTTTACCGTATTATATAATTTAAACGTTTAAATATAAGAGCCGGTGGAGTAGTTATTTGTAAGAATGCAAATGGTGGGACCAACCTCTAACACAGATTTGAATTAAAAAGAAATTAATTCAGTGGGTGTCCGTTTCGTAGGAATTGGTGATCTTTGTATAGTCCAATATCGATTGGAAAATAGATAAACGATTCTCATGGTCGCCATTTACGTATTGAAGCACAAAAATGATGATATTATTCACGAAGATTATGCTGACATACGCTATTGAGGGTGTAAAATTGTCGAGAGGAAATCTGAGCAAATTATCAATGATTCAACATTAATTTCGATTTAGAAGAAACAATATCATTCGTGACGTTTTTAGAGGAAAAATTAAATGTGAAATTAAATTCTGATAGGAATAAATCCACTGCTAGACCGGGCATTACAATCGACGCAATATTTTTTTTCTCTATTCAGACAATTTACAATCGAGAATATTTACATCTTATTTTAACTATCACAAGTCAATAATTTCATTCTTAAAGTATGAATCGATGGTGATCGGTGAATAAAGATTAATACATTTAATATAATTACTTAATAAATATATATACCGAATTACCGTCTCCTAATCTTAAATCCTGAAATTTCCTATTCTGAAGCTCATTCACATTAAGAAAAATTAATGGTTTTGATATTAAAAAAAAAAAAAAAAAAAAAAAAGAAGAAAGAAACATTGATAAAAAGTTTTACTTCCAACGCGCGAGAGTTCTATGCACCAATTTTTTCCCCTGTTCTCTCTCTCTCTCTCTCTCTCTCTCTCTCTCTCTTTCTCTCTTTCTACTTACTTAAACGTACATGAGTACCTATAAATTTCATTTCGGGGAGCACGGTATTAAAATTTCACGTATGTATGCACTCATGTACGTCACCGACTTCCCCATAAATCTCAAGCGGCGATAAGAGGGCAAACGCAATCGATAAGAGCAAACCTCACACGGAACCATCTCTCAAGCAATACTTGCTACTCCAGCATATATACTTCCGCATAGGTTCAGCATGAGTCGTCGACCTTTGATGCGGTTCGATTATTTTTCTACTCTAAGAATCACGATTGTATTCCCCTTTCTCTCCTCTTTTACCAATTTATTGCCTTCACGTTTTGAAACAGCTATCTCTCTAAACCTCTCCTCGTTATCTACACCACCCTCTTCTATTCAACGAAGAGAAAGGGAGTAGTAAAAAGAAAAAAAAAAAAAGAAAAAAAGGAAACAAAAGCAAACAAACAAATAAACAAAAATCTTTGGCTTCGTTTCCATTCAATGAACTTGCCTAGTAGGCGATATTTTTAGCACTTAACTTCAAAGTAAATAAGAGTGAAAATGATCGAAACGCGATAAGGCTGTATCCCTCCATTATAAAGTGCTTTCTCTTTGGTGATATCAGTCTGCGGCATTTCGTGTAATTATTTCAACGTAATGGGTAGGGCTGCCGTTCGGTTATATATCACAGAAAGCTAAGATTACCTTCGTTTGGAGAATATGCAATAATTAGGTGCGATGGTAGTAAGAACAGTGTCTGCATTATGCCGTCCTTAGTTACTATAAGGGGCGTAGAACGTGGAAGGACGATGAGAGTAACTGTACTTAGCCCAGTTTCATGCAATTAGGATTAATTACGTGTGAGACAACGCCGACGGATTTGCAATTCTCTTGGATACGTTCGATAAAAGAATATTAAAATGTACCTTTCACGAGAGTTCAATTAATTTTTTATTCAATCTAATCACCATGTTATTCTTTATCATTTTTCATTAAATAAAATTATGAGACAACGTATTATTGTCTACTGCATATATATGTTATTTTTTTTGTTTTTGTACTGAAATAACTAATGTTTCTTTTATCCGTTGGTTATTATTAGCTAAGACCACAACAACGTAAATTATTGAAAAGCTCTACCATCGATAATTTCAATCGATCGAAGATAATTTAATACCTTTCAACTTCGGCTCGAGTACTTTTTGTTAAAGAAGCATACCTTCTCTGATATTAATAAAATTGTACGAACTTACGACGATATCAAAGATTTTTGCGTAAATTATTATTCGTCTCCTGTTTGAATCATTTGTTCAGAATTAAATTTCTTATATCATATCGAAGTCTGGCCGGGATATTTGAGTTCACCTCGTATATATGTCATTATGATTAGTCAAAAATCATTGAGTTGTATCTAAACGAATTATCGTTTATTTATCACTACCTAAAGATATATTCTCTCTTCGTGAAAGGTTTTGATATTTCGTTAAACCGCATAAATTTCTTCACGTTCAGCGATCGAGGAAAGGTGATGATTTCCGATCC
>OU964961.1:9872713-9935213 GCA_918808275.2 Dolichovespula sylvestris
TTCTGAATGTTCAATTACCAATTCCAAATTATTGTGCGAATTAAGTATCGTCCTTGATTAGCAATTGTATATACACGTTCGTGAAAACGATCACTGAGGTGAATTCTCTACGATCGTTTGGTAGTTTCGAAGGTACTCTTAGGGAATTTATCGTATCTCGCCGACGGGTACTTGCATCCTTTTCTCGAAAATCCCAAGAGCGTCGCTTGACCTTTCGGTTAACGAAAAACACGAGAGCAATAAGAAAATCGATTCGTAGAGAAAAAAAAAAAAAAAAAAAAACAAGAAAAGAAAAGATAAGAAAGAAAAGTAAAAGATAGAGAGTCGATCGGGAATCGTCTGCGCGAGTTTTTTTTCTTCTTTCTACTCTTTCTTCTTCGATTCTCCGCGTTTGTACACAGGTCATTAATGAAAAGTAAAGTAAAAGGAATAAGAAAAGAAAAGAAAAGAAAAGAAAGGAAAGAAAAGCAAGTTTTCACGATAAAAATAAAATATCTATTTGATCTCGCGATTAAAACGATGATATGCGAAACTTGGCGATAACTTCAAGAAGTTCGAATGTAAGTAGAAGAGAAAATAAAAAAAAAAAAAAAAAAAAAAAAAAGAAAATTTACGATGAATTATTACGCGTAAAAGAATTTCGTTTAGGGTGTCGGCCGCGAACGATTGTTCGAAGAATCCTTTTGATAAATTTCCTCGAAGAGAAAAGATGTCGGCGAACGAGTCGGCAAACGAGTTCTGTTGAGTTTAAAGGGAGGAGTCAACTGTGAGGAAGGAGAAGATAAGAGGCAAGAACGAAGAGACGACGGAAATCGTGAGGAAATTACGACGGCTTTTAAAAGGACGCGTTTTCGCATAAATAATTCATCGAGCACGCGATCCCAAGTCCGTACGGGTAAGGAGGGGAAGAGGAGGTAAGAGGAAGAGGAGGGAGCAACTTCTGCCTCTGTGCTTCTTCTCCTTCGAACAACTCGATGCAACACGGCGACGCGACGTCTCATACAGCTTGGCGCTTTCTGCGAAGCTCTTCGCGCGGTTTCAACCCGTGAGGCAAATCCTCCTAGTAAAGTTTGGAATTTGTACGCACAATTATGTAAATGCTGGAATATTCTCTCTCTCTCTCTCTCTTTCTCCATCTCTTTTTTTTTTTCTTCCCCTTTATCTTTCTCTCTCATACGATTTAAACTACTTGTAAAGCTCTATGAAAGCGAGCTTTCGTTAGTTATTCGCAACTTTTATTAGATTCGTTAAAGACATGGTAAAAAGAGAAAGGCTCGATTCCATGTAATCTTGACAAATCGAGCAATTTGGCTCGATCACGGACGTGATCGAATGGATATATAGAATGAGGAAGGACGATGCGACAGGGAAAAGGGTTAATGGAAATAGTCCGGAGCTTGAAGGAATTTTCGAGATTAACCTCGTCTAAAGAACAACTACGATTGAAATTAATAGTGTCGATTGATGGCAACGTTCAATTTATACCAATTTTTACTGTCCTCCCGTCGATGTTCGAACTGGGGGAGGAGAGGGGAGGGGAGGTGGGGAGGGGGAGGGGGAGGGGGAGGGGTTGGCGGAGAGATCTGATTCAAATCGGATTTGTTATCGTATACGAATCGATAGTGCGTGGATGTGTGGCGAGTTTTTTACATTTACGATCGTCCTGCATTTCGCAGGAAAATCGATTCACAAGGATATACGCAGGTACACGTATCCTGTTCATTCGAGGAACAAAGTCGGTGGAAATTTTATCACTGAGAAAGCATACACGAAACGTAGACATGAAACGTAGTGAAGTGAAGAAAAAAAAGAAAGAACGAAAAAGGAGAAGGAGGAGGAGGAGGAGGAGGTGGTGGAGGAGGAGGTGGAGGAGGTGGAGGAGACCAGATCCCCGGACCTTGCGGCTTTACTTAAGGATTCTATTTGTAGTAAATATTTGATGACAGAACCGATGGAATTTGCTGATCAATGTAAACCCTCTTTCGGGTCGTACGACTACCAAACGAAGCTTACTTACCGTGGTCCAAATCCCCTCCCTTTTGCCCTTTGACAGGCTAACCTGCGAGAGGTACATCTAGAACTTGGCTTTTGACTACTATCTTCCACTTTATCTTTTCTACTTCGATCGATACCTTTCTCTATTCGAATAAAAATCGAGATAAATAGATCGATAGTGAGTGAGTAAGAGAGAGAGAGAGAGAGAGAGAGAGAGAGAGAGAGAGGGAGAGAGAGAGAGAGAGACAGATTTGTCACGTCGCGTGCAACGATCGTGGCTGCTTTTGATACTACGATCCAGTTGGCATCCATCCGTGGAATCTATTGGCGTTTCGATGAAAGCGTCTGACCATTTTCATTTCCATTCAAAATCTGTGTCTCCTCTCTCGTTCACACGTGACTCAAGTAAATACTAGTTTGACAAAAAGAATGGAGACGGTTAATAAAAAAAAAAAAAAAAGTAGAAAAGAATGAATCGTACTCGATCCTAAGAAATATTTCTTATATATACATATATACGCACACTGTCAATATTATTATAATATTATATTGTAAATACGATATTTTGTAATTAAAATTCCCTTTTCCCTTCAGTTTTATCACTTTGCGATTTATAAAGTATTCGTTCTGTTGCAACGTAATATTTACTTAAAGCGGCACCTGTCTATGAGCAAACTGCGATATATTGACGAGTAAATTGAAATGGGAAAAAATTATGAACGAAAATGACATTAATGGTTTAACGGACGATGCTCTGAATTATAAACTTTATATCGGAAAGATATTTTTCTCGATAATAATGTTACAAACGGAGAAATAAAAAGAAATCGTTGATCTATTTCCTTTATTTATTATACTCGATCATTACCGAAACGTTCCGTTTAATGATAAGTATGTCGAGAAATAGGAAGTAATCAAAGAAAATAAAGTCTCTTGGAGTGTAATTGACGATACGAGGAAGACAAGGTAACGATTTACCATCTTGGACGGACGAGTTACGAGTTAGAGTTTCCGTCGAATTTTAAAAAGCATGCAGACTCATCACGATCTACCTCGCGTTCGACTTTGCCCTCAATGCAAACGCTTTACGGTTTACTCTCGTGCGTTTTCTCTCACGCCTGCATCTTCTTAGTCTTCTTTCGAGGGGTATAGATATCCCTTATACTAACGATAAAATACGGCCCAGAAAGAAATGGCGCACACGTGCACGTTCCATAGGCGAGCCGCCGATGCCGTGCTACGAATTTCTTGGCCCAACTAGATTTTTTTTTCTTTCTTTTTCAATGTGAACGAGAAATTCAGCGTGAACGTCGAGCCGTATACGCGACTCGCCTTCCAATGCATTTTCGACCTTCCAAAAGGTCGGCTTTACCTCCTCCTATCTTTACTCCGATCTTTTATCTTCTTGATCCTACCAAATTTCAAATGTATTACCCACATCAACGTGTCTATATAATTTTGCAAAATTTTCAAAGGATCTTTCGATCTTTACACATAGATATAATTAATTTATATAGATAACTCTTAAATACGTACTCATATTTATTTGCACGCACGCACACACGCGCGCGCGAACACGTGAACGGAGACACACACACACACACACACACACACACACACATAACAGAGACTTTTCGTAGAGTATTAACTAGAAACAAAATTTTTTTTCTTTTTATAAGAGAATAGATAAGGACTCTATATATAACGATGTACATATATGTATATGTACGATTTTATTACATTACATTATATTATAATATGATTGTATTATAATATAAGTACTTAAAAGTTATCTATAATTGTCTCATTGTTAAAAGAACATTTCACATGCGAATAAATTAATATAACATTAAACATGATATAATTGACATAATTGATGAGATGTTATAATCTCAATTTTATTCGAAGGTACGTGTTGTATTATCGGATTCTTTGGAAATCCCTAACTCTCGATCGTACCGATCAAAGTAATGAATTCAACTGCGCGCAAAGAGAGTAAAGCCTCGCAGTCGAGTTAATGAAATTAAATTGTTAATTAACGAACGACATGTACGCGATCGACGTAACATATTGTCAAAGTGTCTCGTTAAACGTTGGTCTACCGAATGGCCAGATAATTGGCAATCGTATTATTGCGTTCACGATCACGTGACGTTACGCTACCACATATGGTGTAAAGATCGCTCGTATATCGATGATAATCGATCGTCGAACGTTTTCGAATCGCTTAAATTTTTGTAAAGAGTCCTCGAGATATTTAAATGAAACGACAAGGTCGTACCTGGGACATTTTCCAACAGTCAGTGTTTTCGAAGTATCCAAAATGGAGTCCTGTTTCTTCAACTGGATCGTTTCAAACGGTGATGCCGAACTCGTGGACGTTGTAATGGCATCGTCGAACGAGAAAGCATATTCCTCGGTATGACGCCATACTCTTGGCTTCCGAACCTCGTGCATTTTTTCTTTTTTTTTTTTTTTTCTCTTCTTCTTCTTCTTCTTCTTGATAGACCGATCGACTCGAAGCGAGAAATACACGAAATGTTTAGAATCTCGATTACGACTGAACCGCGTAGCGGACAATTTGCTCGTACGAGCGAACGTAAATACGTCGACGAACTATAGAATCACGAAACGATTACAATTGTAAAAGAGAGGAGGAACTCGATAGCAGAGCGCGATCATTCGTTACGCTAAACTGACCTCAAATGAGAAGTCTCTCGGTACTGACGAGGCAGCATTAACGTTTGGCGCGAGCAAGTTCGAAAACAGGTTTTAAAAGTCAGCCGGACTTTTATAAAAAGGGAGTTAGAGACTTTGTTTGATGAATCCGAGAAGATAGGAAGAATGGGATTGCAGTGGCGAACGATAAAGTTAGCGAGAAAAGACGCGTTTGCTTTCCCGACCGGTAGATCACTCCAACGAATCCCTTCCACTTCTTATTTAAAGTCACCGGGTAAGTGAAAGGAAAACTTTCCGTCGCATTCTTGCAGTTGTACGATGTACTTCGAACGCCATAAAGTGGAAGAATGTGTATGCATTCGAATGGAATTTTATTTCATTAGAATATGCATTCTAGCATTATTGCTCAATCATGTACGATGACGATCGATGTAAAATGAGTATTATTTCCTTGTCGTTGTTCGAAGAATTCTGACGACATTTTCTTTTTTTTTTTCTTTTTTAATTTTACACTACCACGTTGTTCCTTTCATTTCTTTTTTTTTTTTATGATTATTCTTTTTTCTTTTAAGTTTCGTTTTTCGTTTCAACGAAATATTGGGAAAATTGGCGAATTCGAAGGTAATAATACTTCGAGAATACTGGATAAGTGAGGTAGTGGTAGCTAGCGGGCTCTCGTGACGTTGATATCGAACCAAGAGAATTGCAAATTTCTGAATGTCATGGCTAAGAGGTGTTCTCCTTGAGGAGCTAAACGAATCGAGAGAATGAATATCTACAATATTCTATGTATCGAAGATATCTTCCTAAAGGCGATATATATATATATATATATATATATATATATATATATATATATATAACGTAACTTGATGAGAACAGAAAGCAGCCGATGATGTATTTCTCTTCGAATATGGAAACGAGATAATTTATTTTGTTGTCCTACAATTAATCGTCCCATCCTTCCTTTTTGTCTTACACTTTTCCAAAGACATATTTGATTCTTGATCTGTAAAGTTCATTTTCGGGGCAGTGTACTGATCAGTAAAAAAAAAAAAAAAAAAAAAACAGTTTTAATTAAAAGTTTTAATAAGAATAATTTTTTTTTTCCTTTTTTTTTTTTTTTTTTTTAAGAGAAGACGAGACGAGTAAAATAAATAATTTGGATAATCGAGCTATTTAGTTTCTTCAAATTATTTTCTACGAAGACTATACTTTAATTCCAACTGAAATATATTATACGATGAATAAATGGATACGTAACTCTAATCGAAATCGTTTCGAGATGTATCAAGAAGGTTTTCAAATGTCCTTACCAATGATCGTTCTCGTATTCACCTTCCTTTCCTGTCGAGCTAGAGGAAATTATTCGACATATAGAGCAGAGACTTCGCCAGGTAGGCGAGTCTATGCAATCATGTGCAACCTGCGTAAATGCTAGCGTACACGTGGCAAGAGAGATCGAACGAGAGAACGGGAGCCCGTGTGTGTTAGTGTACGCGACGCAGTTTAACGCGACGAGAAGTGGGCGGAGGTCGGTTACGAGTGTGTCTGAAATTCATGAGCTCCCGAGGGAAGTTTCGAGGGAATGTCAAGAGAAATAGAGAGTGAGAGAGAGAGAGGAGCAGAGAAGAAGAGAGATGAAAAGCCTTGCCGAGTAAACTCGTATCACTCGTTGGTAGAAGAGGAGTAGGTTGTCGGTGCCATCCTTACGATCGACGGACGTTAGCATTGCACTCGAATCGAAAGAACAAACCACTAATTATAAGAAGTTCCTCTTCCTTCGTCTCGTTCGTTTTGTTCTTTCCAACCTTCGACTCGTTTGAAACCTTACCATTTTAAACCTTCGTACCAACTTACGGTGTAATTAGTCCAAAGATTTGACGATGTTGTCAGTTTTTCGTCGAGATGAAATCAAGTTTATAAATGTCATTGACTATCGGAGGAACGATGAAATATGTATATCGGATTATCCCGTCATCCGTGTTACGCGTTAGTTATACGTCATTACACTCTGATGGATCCGCCCTCCCGTTGACATTTAACATGGAGGAGCACTAGATTCCTGTCGTGAACAAAGATCGCGTTAAAAGCCACTTCGAATCTTACTGCTTCTCTCTCTCTCTCTCTCTCTCTCTCTCTCTTTCTCTTGGAACTGAGGTAGAATTTTTCTAGTAAAAAAAAAAAAAAAGAAGAAAAAAGAATTAAAGGGAAACGTTCCAGTGGAACAAGTCCAACGACGGACAACGACGTTCTATTTTGGTTTCTCGTCGGAACTCTTCCGAAAGAACGTCCAGAGCGTTTCGACCGCAATGCAGTAAAGCCTCGATTATGCGCCGGCAAATTATCCGCCCTGCGGATTACCGCAGAACTTGCGTACACCGCGATGTTATGCCGCTGTCGTTATTAAACCAGATATTGTACAAGTAAATTCCATTAAGTGCGAATGTATTCATAAATTACGTGCAAAACGTAAGGCGATTCGGTTTTATCAGACTTTTATAAACCACCTAAGACGGACGATTTTTATTTTAATGAACTTTGAGCGAAAGGGTGAAGAGGAAAGAAAAAAAAAAAAAAGAAAAAAGAAGAAAGAAAGAAAGAAAGAAAGAAAGAGAGGAGGGAGAAAAGCGAAGGATAGAATTTTTCTCGTTTATGCGCGCGACACGATTTGATTTTCAGTTTACGGGACTCCACGGTGTTTTTAAATGTAAAGTGTTTCTTCTTCTTCTTCTTCTTCTCGGCGAGGCGCGAGATATTGGAAAGATTCATAAGGCGTGTCTCTGCGAGTCCCCCTTCGATGGCACGAAGGAAAAGGAATTCTATATCTCTTTTCCGATGGAACGTACTAGACGCACAGACTCGCTCTACGAATTGGAATCTCATCCGAGCTGCCGAGAAGATTGATAGCGACGCCTAGATGGTATATACCTCTCGGCATATGAATCGATACTTCTCTTAGAATCGTGGACATAGTTTAGGAGAATTTTTAAAGCGAACCCACTGCATCATTTTTCTTTTTACATAGGACGTTAAAAAATGGAGAATTTGATATCCGAAGAGGATATTATTCGTGAAGGACTATATACGTTTGTATATGTATTTTACGAATAATCTCCGTTAAAAAAGTAGTTAATAATTTGAAATGAAATCGTTGAGATGCATGAATAATATATGGTATTATACTTGCCCATTCCTTCGTACGTATGAACGGATAAATCAAGACGAAAGGGGACCTTGTCGAATTGTTTGGAAGAGATTATCGTTCTTCTTAACTGAATATATCTGTTGTCATTATAACTTTATCTTACATTAGTTACAGCTGAGCGTGCACTTTATGCTAGCTCGCAACTTTCACAGTCTAAAGTCCTTCTAGTCGGAGACGAACCTCCGGCATTGTTCAAAGGAAAGATTCTCTGTCCTTGTCGCCGAGCTAACCAGCTTCTAGTCTTCACGCTCTCCGACTAGATATCACTATTAATTAGTACGTCGAGCTTCAGCAAGAATTGTCTTCGACTCCAACGTGTGGGTCCTTGAGGGTTGCTAATTACTATCAACTTGTCATCCGACATCCTTGTCTACATTCAATTATTAAACTATTGTAATCGCACATTCATCTTCTGCATTTACTTTTGAAAAATTATAAAAAAAAAAAAAAGAAATAGAGAAAAGGAAAAAAAAAATAGGTAAAAGAGTACGAATCGGAGAATGTATCTTTTTTTCCAACTTGGATTACCTAGAAAATTACTCAAATCGAATTACATAAATACGTTTCCCTTTGGCTATAATTCGTGAAAACACGCGAGTATACGGTCTAACGTAAATATATTGCCGCGTATTTTTCAATGGTCCATCCTTTTCCAATTTTCATCCTTTTCTTTCTTTTTCTCCGTTTAAAGCTTGAACTGTTTACGATGTTCCAACTGGCGTCCCTGACGAACCATACCGACGATTGGAAACAATTAAACCCTGCAAGATTTCTTCTCGTTTCATCGAACTCGTATCAATCGATAAAAAATTTATTAAAATTCTATTCTCGACGTCAAAGCTTTGTCTCGTTCGATGAAGATTATGATCAAGTACAAAGAAAGTCAAAGGTAGAATCTCTTCGAATTTCTTCCTTTACTCATGCTGGAAAAAGGGAACGATTGCCATTCCTTTTTAAAGTTATACGAGAGAGAACCTAGATATTTCTTCCTGTTTTTATCACCCATAACATCCTCGGAAATCCAAGAAAGAGCGTCCCCTTCTCTACGGCTCCTTTTTAAAAATGCAATAATCCCACTCGCAGAGCCCTCCTAAATATTGCAACGGAGCTTTTAAAAGCCTTAAGCTCAACGTTTGCGTGGCTGCTGTTAGAAGAGGCATTTCGATTAAGCTGCCATGTTACACGATCACGCGTGCTTAAAGGCAACACGAACCGATAATGTAACTCTCGTTAATGTATCTCATCTACCTTAATCCATTATCTCCCGTTTCCCTCTGACCCATCTTGTATTTTCTTCCTTGATCTCGATCTCTCTCTCTCTCTCTATCTATCTATCTCTTTTTCTCTATCTGGCAATATTTCGTATCATTCTTGATAATAGAACGTACGTTTCGAGTCACGTTTTGAGACTATCATTAATTACGAATACGTAATTCATCGTTCTTATTCAATTCGTTCTTCGTTAAAATGAATGTACGTTTGAATATCCCTTATCTACTTCGACCCCCTTTTTACCCCACAATGCCAATCCCGTATAAGAATAGAAAACAATTTCGTAGTTCGAAGGATCTTGCATTTTATCCCTCCTTTCTTTTTTTCCTCAAACCTCCCTCCCTTCCGTGGAAATGCAAGGAAGAGAATTCCTCGCTTCGACATATAACTTTGACTCTCTCTTTCCTGTTCGTGAAACGTAAAACCGGATTCTCCGTTATATTGATCGTGATAAAATACTCGAAATTTTACTTCAACTTTGTTTCCTAACTATCGAAAGTATATATGAAATATATCTGTACATACGTATGAATCGTAACGTTATTATATGTTCCTACTTAAAGACTTATTTATGTGTATTTTCACAATCATATACAATAAATATGTATATGTATATGTATATATATATATATATATATATATATATATATATATATATATACACATATGCATATACGTATATTATAAATATATGAAACTAATGAGTATCGAAATTTCTCATAGATAAAAATATCACATAAAAGTACGTATCATCGTTGCTATCGTTGATTCTCTGCATGTAACGTTCCATTTCTTTGCGAACTAGTCTTTCCAATAAATACTTGAAAGGTTAGTCACGAGCAAAACGAGAGGAGCGCAGGTGGTTTCGCCACGCCAATAGCAGTTTCCCTGATGAACTAATACATAAGTAAAAGCTCGACTCTAGTCCGTAAAACTTGAGACATTATATATATGTGTCTCTCTGTGTGTGTGTGTGTATGCGTGCGTGTGTATGTGTGTGTGTGTTTTTTTTACTTTATATACATGTGTTCACACACGCGCGCACACACACACACACACACACACACACACACACAAAATAACTTCTCTTTGACAAAAGACTCCGATTGAAAATTACCCGTTTCTATTCTTTCCTTCATTCTATCTTTTTCACGTCGATTCATCGATGCGTTTACGATTTATCGCAATTATTTTATTGATTTTGACGAAGTATCGTCTCCTTTCCTTCAGACCAACACTCGTTTTTTCGAATAATTATTAAATTCCTCTCGGTAATAAGATTCCTCAAGTCTTTACTCTCATAGTCTCATTACTCTGCGTATCTTTCGTTAGAACGGTCAATTTTATTATGACGTTGTATGAAATTTCAAAAGAATTTCCTCGGAGAAAGATCAAGGATCTTCTTAGAAAGTATCGTTTAATATCGAATCTATCAGCTGACTGGTTCGTTATTAAAAAAATGAATGATTTTAAAGAGATTGCATTCGTTACATGTCTAAGATGTTATATTAGTAATGGAATTTTGTTGGAAAGGAAATATTTCATCGTCAATTTTTCACCATGCAATATATATATATATATATATTTTGAAAGTATTTTATGACGGAGAAAGATCGTTAAAAAGAGTAGACTGTATAACTTAGCTGATAATCTTTCGAACGGAAAGATACAGAGTACGGATTTGCGAGAAAGCATTCGTTTTTATAGTGTCACTAAAATTTTACGAGGCGCCCTCTTCTTCTCTACACTTTAGCCTATAGTAGATACTCGCCGGCCATGTTCGACTGAAACGTCGATAAAGAAGTGTCAATTCATAGGACGGGCAGTATGCACGTAATTATATTTCATTTATAGAACTTTAATGAAAATCGTATCGACGATAGACTCGATAGATTATAAGCGATAACCAAAATAAAGACGATCGGTTCTTTAAATTTATTTTAGGGTATAAAACGTACGAATACATGATAAAATGAATTAAACGAGCTAAATATTATTCGCATTTGTCACAATTTTAAAATACCTTCCTTCCTCTCCTTCTTCTTTTTCGTATCGAGACAATAAATTGGTAGAATAGTGTACTTACATTTGGTACGCTGCCATAATGTCTTTCGAATCTTCTAGTCGGCTTATTATAAGAAAGTATGCTCCGTTGATTTCAAATGGATCCTAAAAATAATAGAAGAAAGTAAGAATATTAAAGTCGATTGATCGCTCAAAGATAATACTATGACAATGTCATGCTAGGGTCGTATTTTTGTTTTTCCATTAACATGGCTGCTATTTCATTCGCGAAAGGTTCTATTTGAATCGATATAAAATTATATCGATTGAAAATCGCCGTAGAAAAATGTCGATAATCATTAGCAACAATTTTACTATTGTATAATTAACGTTCGGTTTTTTTGGAGATTTATTATAAGTGTAAATATTAAAATAATTCAGAAACGAGGTATGTTGATGTGTTATAATAAAGAGAGAGAGAGAGAGAGAGAGAGAGAGAGAGAGAGAGAGAAGGGGAAAGGGAGAGAGAATAATTAACGATGAACATACCGATAAGAGCGGAGACCTCTATTATTTACCTCATGCTCCAGCGGTTAGGCAAAGACTGACTCACGCGACAATGTATCGTAACGCCTGTGCGAGAGTAAACAAAGGAGACTTGTTTACAAGCGAAAATAACGATAGATGTTGAATATAATATAAATATAAATATGCCCGAAGAATACATATATGAAGGGTATTTAATGAGAAAACATAAACGAAATTTGATTGTACCACGTATATTATAATTTTTATTCGGAAATTAATTAATTGATTTATTTTCATTTAAACGATATATAAATTATTCCCATTATTGATATGCATTATGCATTATCGTTCATATTGTTTTACAATGTAATTTCGATTCTATGGTTAGATTATATCACAGGGAAAGGGATAGTCGACGTTACGGTAAACGAAGAGAATCGATGAACTAATTACTTCTATTATGTTAGACACTAGTACTATCAATTGTTCCCTTTTCTATGACAGCATTCTCCCATTTAAACGATTCATATCTCCAGAAATTGTCATATCTACATCATCGCGGTGTTGGTGGACCTTTTGTCGTGGATTTCAGGTGGACCTGTCTCTCGCAGTTTCTGTTCCTTTGAATACGGGTGACAATAACACGTAAATCTCCGCGCTTTACGAAAACTCCTTTGCTACCACGAACACGTCGTTAGCTCTTTGTTACGTCACTTGGCCATTTTAGTCCATATATGCAATCCCATTTTCCTTTTCTCTTCCTCAATTGATCAATACATTTACACCGCGTGCATACATTAAAATCTGAGGGTGAAAAAATAGAATATGAGAAGATCGATAAAGTATGAAATATTTCTGACAAATTTATCCGAATTCAAAGTACATAGAATAAATGGCCTGTTATCAAATATTCACGTAGTCCATTGCATTTCTTTCGTTTATTGTTTTATTTCGAATAAAAATGCAATAACGAAAACTGATATTATTATTATTATTATCATTATTGTTATTATCATCATCATCATCATCATCATCATCATCATCATCATTTTTTCTTCTTTTTTTTCTCTTTAATACGGATACATATATGCGAGTTAGACAAAGACTTCGATTAGGAGAGTGCGAAGAAGTAAATTCTCTTCTTCTCTTTCAGTCTTAAAGGGATTTACATTCGTTTACTACGCTCCAAATTCTCTGGGTGGAAACCTTGGAGGAAACGTCGGATTACGAAGGACTCTCCTCGGACCTTTACCAAAGGTTTCTCATCTCGGCGTAGGGAAAACATTGGAACGTTCTAATAAATCCACTTTAATCGTACCACCGTCCTCTTTGTACGCACAGTATACGAAAAAACACGTTCTAAAAAAACCATTAAGATGGTTCGAGACTCGAGACTCAAAAAATTGTTATCTTTAAATATATATATATATATGTACGTACGTACTCAAGTATTTCTCTACATGATGATATTATCTGAGAAATGAAAAGAGAACGACAGAAAGAAGATAAGAGGAAGAATTTCTACATCCCGAAGGATTTGTTGAGACACAACGAACGTCTTTCACAGTTCGTCGAATTTCAAGTAAGATACGACGAATGAAAGCGGATAGCGGAAGAAAGTGAAAAACAAAAAGAAAGAACATAAGGAAAGGAGGAAGACAAGTGGATACTAACTCTCCTTCTTCTTTTATCCTTTTCTTGTCACCTTACCCCATTCACGACTTATTTCCATTCGTCTCTAGCGAAATAAACAGGGTGGCCGGAATTACACAGGAAAAAAGTGCGGCTCGTTTGCGGCTCTAGACGAACCGCATGAGAAAAGCTCGCGGTATCACCGAGCTTTGTGAGAATATCGTTAAAGCTTTCGTCTGAGAAAGAGGCGAAAACCGCGAGATAAGCCACAATCATGGAACGAAGGGTCCGTTAATAAGACCTGCTTTTTACGCTTCTTTAGACCTTTGTGACGACTCTCTCTCTCTCTCTCTCTCTCTCTCTCTCTTTAATAATTCTTCGTGTTCTTTTTTATTCCTTCGTCTCGAAAGTAATCACATACCATTAATCTTTTCGAGAGCAATATATATCTTCCTACATATTACGTATAACTACATATATTCGTAATTTTGGCCAATGAAAAAAACAAAACAGAAAGAAAAATATTTATGAAAAAATCGCAATTTTCCATTATAAATATTATATATAATTTGTTAAGAAAATAATGATCATTTATATTTTGAAATGATCAAAGATAACGAGAGCAAGATAATTGCATCGAATGAATAAAACTGATCGTTAAAGGTCAATCTTTAATCTGTGGCAACATGCTCTTCAATTGATTATTCCCATGGATATTGTAAAGTGAGAGAGATAGAGATAGATAGATAGATAAAGAGAGAGAGAGAGAGAGAGAGAGAGAGAGAAACGAGGACACGTGTTTCGCGGATAAAAACGATCCTGTCGATTCAAGCAAACTTTTTAACGGAGTTTATCCACCGTGTCGCATCCGATAATTTGGAGTCTCGTTAGTTTGCCCTAAAGCTATCTGTAGGTGGCAGGTGAGGGGTGCTTGGTTGGTAGGGATGGATCGGAAAAGCTTTTTTTTCTTTTTTTTTTTTCCCATTCCACATATATGTAGATTGTTATATATATATATATATATATATATATATATATATATATATATATATGCAAACGTGATACTCCTGGCCGGCTAGCACACCGATTCCGCTGAAAAAGCAATGACCATCGCACTTTTTTCGACTTTTTCTGTGAACCAAGCAAAAGCTACACACGAACGCTTTACGATGCCACAAAATGCGAGCGAAAGCGTACGTTTGAGAAGAATTCAAGAATCCATGGAACGGCTATGAAACACGTTAGTAGTACTCGAAAATGACGTATTTCGAAAGAGACAGCTAGAGAAGAAAGAGCCAAAGAGAGAGGTGAGAATAAAAATCGACGTTATCGCAAAAAAAAAAATTGTGAAAAAAACATTGGACAATGCGTCGAAATAAATTGATTCGCATTTGTAATATCAAAAGGAAAAGTGCATATATAAATTTATCGTTTTTCTCGAGATAAAGTCGTCTGTGCATAATTCAATTTACCGTGTTGCACGGTTTATGATTACAATAGAAGAAACAAAAGTGATTGCATTTAAAGGCACAAACTCCGTATTAGGAACTTTTTGACTAGCTCGATATTTCGAAGAGTAGGAATAGGTGAGGAAAGAAAATTCTCTCTCTCTCTCTCTCTCTCTTTCTCTCTATCTATCTATTTATCTATCTATCTATCTATCTCTATCTATCTTTCTTAAGATTCGCGAACGTTCTGCTCCGAAAAAGTAAACTTTCCATTTTGCGATGCGCGTTCAAAGTTTTACAAGTAGCGAAAAACAGATCTTCGGAAGAACGACAATGGAGGATAACTCACGAGCGCGGTGTCGAGTAGCTTTTAAAGGGCTCGATTTGGCTTATCTAGAAGAAAACTTTCTAAGAATACATCATCTCGAGGTCCGCGGCTTTTACGTGACTCCGCTTTCATCTTTCCCGAGGAAATACGCACTTAAATGGTTATCGATCGATATTTCCAATATGCATCGAAACCTCTTCTCACCTCTTCACCTCTTGAAATTCAGAACGTTCTTATGACAATGGTAAAGCATATACTTGAAGATCCTATCTACATTCTTATTCAATATTTATTCTAGAATTATGAAAACATATTTATCCCTAAGGATTTGAACGGCACTAAAAAGTGATTGATCGTTAATAATGGAAATAGATTGGATATACTATTTCTATAATAATTAAGTTTTCTGTTTGCATTGTGTTATAATCATCAAAAATAAATTTCTATAGAGGAAAAGTGATCGATCGTTGCATTGTACGATTTTGTTTTTTTCGTGATTCTTTTTTTTTTTTCACTGGCATGAAAATATATATCGGTCATGATAGTCGTCAGGTAGCAACGACCGGTACAATTTAGACAGAGATTAATCAGATCAGTGATCGGTCAAACGAGAACCTACATATTTGGCGTCGCGCAGCTCCACACGTTTTTCTTGATTAGCGAGAAATATCGTGCGAAACGGATAACGTGAAAATCTTGAAAATATTTTACGTCGATCAAAAAGTAAATCCGTCGTGTTCAAGCCGTACTTAATGAGACGATGGTAATTGAAATGATTTCGACTGAAAAAAAGAAAAAAAAAAAAAAAAACAACCCGAAGAAAAACGAAATTCCCCAGCTCGTAATCCCTTTGCAACGAGATTATAGCCAGGCGTAAATTAATTTCGTTTCATTTCTCGCTTCGAAAATTAATATGAAAATGTATATTCACCTGCTTTCGAAAGCCTTGTCTCGCGCAGGAGGGATATTTTCGTGATAGTTAATTAGTCTACGTTCGAGCGAACGCGTCGACGAGAATATAATAAGAGAGAGAGAGAGAGAGAGAGAGAGAGAGAGAGAGAGAGAGGGAGCGCAGAGTTATATTCATTCTTATTTAAAAAAGAATCAAGATTTTCAATAATTATTACAATTGATACGAAGAATTCTACAAATAAAAAATCGCTAACAGTCGTAAAGACTAAACACGTTTATAACGTTTTTATTCTAAATTTCTTCGATATTTAAAAAACGTTTGAATAATCTGAACGAATTTGGAAAGTTTACAAATTAATTACTGTGAACCACTAACAATTGAAAATGAAATTTAAATCACAACTTAAATAGGCTTTATTTATTTTTAGTTAATATTAAGTAATATATAGTTCGTAAATATTTATAAGAAGATTATATATATATATATATATATATATATATATATATATATATATATATGAAAATCAAATGTTCTGTGAAATACATTCTGTGACAAATTTAAAGAGACGAATCTCAGAAGAACGTATTTCTTTCTTTCGCTCTTTTTTTTATCATTAATTGAATCTAGTTGCGAAAGCGATAAACGATAGAGTGGAAGGGAGTAAGGGAGAGAGAGAGAGAGAGAGAGAGAGAGAGAGAGAGAGAGAGAGAGAGAGAGAGAGAGACAGAACTTTCCACTTTTCCAAGGGAATAAAAATATTTGTTCACATTAATGAAAATTTCTCTCTTCCTCCTTCCCTTTCTCTTCCCCTTTCCCTGTCAGTTGAAGTTTCCATTACATGTCGAAAATTCATTTCGACAGGATTCATAGCGAGGCTTTTTTCCAGCGGACAGCTTTTTTACATCGAAAGTAATTACCATCGACGAATCTTTTTGGGATATATATATGTATATATATATATATATATATATATATATATATATATATATATAAATATCTAGATATGTATCTACGAAGATAGATGTATATACATATCTGGATATATAGGTATGGAAGATCTTCGGGCCGCCGACGCTCTTTCCGTTTCTTTTTCTCGTCTGGGTATAATCGCTTTCGTTCAATCCAAAAAGCGAAGCGTGGCAACGTTTGAATGTGATAGTCCACAGTGGACAGCATAAACGAGCCCGACGTTATAAGTTTTCAGACGAGATTGGAAGTATAGAATATAGCACATAAAAAAAAAAAAAAAAATGTTGGATTCCATAAAATCCAAAGGAGAACGATGAAATAAAATAGAAATAAATGGCCCTTTTAAAATTACAATAGCAATATAATACAATACATATAACATTATATATACAATATATGTACGTATATGTATATATATATATATGTATATGTTTCAATATATTTAATAGTTTTGTAAAAATTCTCGCATTTATTGACGCATTCAACGAACCATCTCTTCTTGTTTCTCTCTTTCTCTCTATTATTGAGTTTTATTTATATCTTTATATTTCTTATTACGTCGCATCTATCTCTATCTATCTCTACTGCAATACAATGCTTTGACTAAAAGTGAACCTAATAAAAAACCTCCTTTTTTGTGTATCTTTCTTTCTTAAATTATGATATAAAATATTAGTAGGAAAAAAGATTAGATTGTATAAAGTCCGAAAGAAAAGTACAGAATAAAATAAACGTCATGTAAAAATGGTACAAGCAATATTTGATTCGATAGTAAAAATTAACAAGTGAGAGATTGCAATTCTCTCGTGAAAATCTCCCTCCCCCCTCCGCCCCACCTCTCTCTCTCCCTCTCTCTCTCTCTCTCCCTCTTATTGGATTTCATTTTCATTTTTCATATTCTTCATCTATACCTTATTAAGATGCATCCATCTCTATTGCAATATATTTCTCTGACTAAAAGTGAACTTTATAAAAAAATCTCCATTTTCGTATATTTCTCTCTCTCTCTCTCTCTCTCTCTCTCTCTCTCTCTTCATCATAATTTTTCTACGAATAAACGTGTATTAATGATGTAAAAGAAACGTGTAAAACAAATACGTGTAATACTACTAATTGGATCACGTCGAAAGTCCTGATATATATCAATTTTTTTTCTATTTCTAATCTTCTTCTCACGCGTGAGAAGGAGCTGCGATAAAAGAGAAAAGAAAAAAATGAAAAGATTTTAAATACGAAGGATACGTGTACAAAGATATACATACACAAAGACGTACGTACGAAAAAGAGTGGACTGTGCATCGATGTTTCCTCTACTTCGAAAGTAGATTGCTTCTAGAAGTACTACAAGCTTCTACTATCTACGAATCTCCCAGCGGAAATCGATGAATCGGCTATCAATCTTAGCGAAGAAAATGGAGTACCCTACTAGGAAATGGAAACAGAGATGCATCGATTTTTTATAATTCTATCCTTTGTAAATATTCCCTTTTTACATATCTGTTGGAACAAGGAACGGGAACAAGTCGTGCAAATCTTTTGAAAATTGATATCTCTCGTTAATTCATCGAAATGTCGATTAAATTCTTCATACATCTCTTCGCTTATTTAATAAAAATGTCTATATATGTACGTTCATCAAAATAAATAAACTCTGTTTAAACATATTAATCGTATTAACACGATATCATTATATGTGCATAATAATATCGCATTAATATACATATATACATATATAATATTACATAATATTAATTATTAATATTACATATATATATATATATATATATATATAATTTATAATATTTTTGTAAATAACGGACCTCTTTGATGTCAAATCATTAACGACGATTAAAATATATTCTTATTTTGATAAACTATATATATATTATAGAAGTGCATAACCGAGACTGAATTATAACACGTAACGCCAGTATAATTCTCCTTAATTTCCACAACCAAGGAAACGTTCGCGTCGGCCAGGGTATCCTGGGACTCATCGCTCCACCGAAGTTAGACTCTCTTGCCTAATCAGCATAAACCGGAAATCGTGTTATCTTATCGGGCATTTTGGCAAAATGTCGTACCTATGGTGGGGGATCCCACCACGTAGAGGAGTTGTGATTTTCTAACATTTTCACAATCTTCATTACAATTACGGTAAATGGCCGAACGAATGGTCCAATACCGAAATGTTCAATATTATGGCACAAAGATACAATAGAATAAATCGATGTTTCACTTTCGAATATACCTAAAACTCTATCGCTTATTTTGTAACCTCTTACTTCGGTCACATAAATGCTTACGATCCGAACAACAAATATCGTCATTGACAAGACATCTACCCACGTGTCTTGAACGTCTCGTGTTGTTTACAGTCGTGTGCACGACGCTCTCCTACTTTCTCATAAACCCCCCTTCGTAACCCCCTCCCGCTCCTCCATTAATCATCTGCGCATGCGCATCGATCGATCTGAGCTTGAAAGGTCGATGCCAGCTGCTCGCGAATCACTGTTTCGTTAGATCGTGATCGAAACGTTGTGACGTATCAAGAAAGCGTTTCAATATTTTCCATTTCTCTCTGTCTTTTAGAGAAATATCGCTTATCATAAAGCGATCTATTACAGATCAGAGAAATAAGGGCCAATCTGCTTTGTTCGTGTCTCCATTCCTTAATCGGGAAGAAATAAACGATTGTTAAATTAGTTAATAATTGCGGCTTTGTGACACGAGCGTAAGATTACGCATGGGAGTTTTTTTAATTGAGAATATTCTTATCAACGTAAGCGTTGTACGATGTGGGGTGATGCATCGAAACAAGAACCGATATTGTGCTAACCAAGCAACACCATTTCGATCATTCAGATTTAACGAATATCTCTTGGTTGTCCTTGTAAAGGTTATCGCTACGCAATATCATTAACCATTATATCTGTCTACTCGCAAATTTTTTTAATAGTCCATTACGAACTAATCAATTAGCTCGATTTACTCCGAAACCTTTTTAAAAGTCTATCACGAGCAATTAATCAACCTATTACGAGCAATTCTATCGCTTATAAATAATTTTTTTTAACAGACTTGATTATCGATATTTTCAAAGTTACCAACAATATCAAGCGAATCGTGGAAGTCGTGCCTTGCGCCACGATCAATAAAATATCGATTTACCTCTTCTTCGTAGCATTAACACTGTAAGTATTGTTCGAGGATATATATCGATTTATCTATACGATTACAAATATTTTATCTTGGATCAACGTGACGAGTTAATAAATATAAGTCTCGTTTTTAATATCCGAACTCATTTCCTTACCACATTTCCCATCAACTCCCTCGCTCTGCTACCATTAATCGCCTGTCCAAGCTTAAATTATCGTTTACCTTCCTCCTATACATACATACGTGTCTCTCTGTAAATAGATAATCAGAAATACATAAGTCGTTAAGAATCTACACGCTTGACCGATTTCAAGGTCGGCCGCGATAAACATCGTATTAACGGGGGTATTTAAAATAGCTCGTTTCAACAGTCGCATTCTTCGACATAAATAGATTTCAAGTAAGTCTCTAACTCTGGACGCGATGATGTATCTCTCTGGGGAGAGGAATCCAGCGACGAAAAACGATGTACAGGGAGAGAAGTCAAGGCCGACTCGGTGCAATAGTGTTACCGCCTGTCGCATTCTCGTGTGTACGAGCATCTCAAACCGTGGAGTCGCGTGAGTAGTCAAATCGATTCCTGGCCGATTTCGTATCGATTTAACGCGTATCAGGACTATCGTAGAAGCAGTCATCGATAGAGATAACAGAAATATAGATATCATATTAGATTATATTTATTATTGGTACTCTCTTTATTACTTTTATGTCAGCATCGTGATTTTGTATTTCGTATTGTCAAAATTACATTCCTTATATGTCTGCCTCATCATCACGTATTCAGTCATAAAATATTGTATGGTTGGATAAGATCGTGCCCGATTTTCACAGATGACATTAAGTTACTGCATGTCGGAGTTGTATGGTTTTTGTGTGGTAATTGTTGATTACACCGAATAGATGACGTTGTCTTACGTCAATTTAGCGTCAGACATTGTTCATATAAGTCCATTTGCGCATAAGAGAAATCATTAAAAATGGGGAACGGAAAGGTGCATTTGCGGCATGCAATGCTATATGAATTTCGGAAAGGCGTAAGTGTTAGGATTGCACAAAAAATTATTCAAACCGTTTATTTGGAACGCCCTTCTGCTCTCCGAAGAGTCAAAAAGTGATTTGGCAGATTTCGAGATGGTGATTTCAACATGGAGGGTCAACCCCGCTCTGGACGGCCTTCTGGCATTGATGATGACATTGTGCATGCCTTAGTGGAAAGAAACCGAAGGATTACAATCGAGGATATTGCTGAGAGGCTGAACATCGATAATTCAACCCCTTTTTCATCGTTTTAAAAAACTTGGATACATTTCCAAGCTTGATACGTGGGTGCCGCATCTCGTAAATCGGGCTTATGCAATTACCTAATAGTTGCCTTGTTCATCGAAAAGTATTTTGTCGTCCGCTTCTTCCTGTTATCATTGATACGACTCGACGAATGATACGACGATAACGTATGACCTGTCACGATAATAAAATCCGAACTCGGTTAAATAAAAGTGCCCTCCTTACATCTTCTACGAGAGTCACGATATGAGTGAGTCGTTTAATGCGTCTTTCTACGACGCATCTTTAACGAATTTTTGGCTGAATGCGACGGTGAACGACGAAGATCGACTCGCGACGCTCTAACGAATCCCGTGTCGATGTTATCTTATCGATTCGGTGCGTCATTTCGAAAAGAACACGGCGAGTACCCTCGATTTTATTTCAAAATATCGTTGGATAACGATTATGGTTATAATTTTTGTTACAAACAATTATTCAAGTATCGGTAAATAGAAAACCAGAGATGATGATTCATGTCATAGAGCTCACGTTTGTTGAATTCGACGAAATAAATCCATTATTAATTGTTAACCGAATATTTGCACAGAGTTCTCTTGTGTAATTCTTATTTTATCTACCTAGAGACTCGAAATCTATCTACGCTAAATTTAAACTGAAATTAAACTAACAAATTAAAATGTTCATTTTCTTCATTCTATAAATATAACCGTATGTATCGATCGGGGAATTAAGTTAAGATTGCCAATCGATTGAGAATTTACAATAATATCCTATATAAAATTGTATATCGTCATTAATTAAAAATGTAAAAAGGTACGATTAAGAATTTTTTAATTAAAACTATAAAATTACAAAGCGGATCAACAAAAACAGTAAAGTATTAGTTTGGTACGAGTGGAAACGAAAAGGAAACATTAAAAAGGGACGTTATTAAATGAAAAAAACAAAAAAAACAAAAAAAAAAAGAAAAAAAAAGTATAAAAAAATTTATGCTTCGGGGTAAGATGAGAAGGCAATTTAAAACGGCGTATAAGCAATGAGTTAGAAAACTCGGAAGGGCAGGAGCGTGCACTTGGCGCCGTTTTTTACACTAAGTAAAGCCACAAATGCAACGCGGAATCTGGAAGCAGATTAGGTAGGACGAGTGGCGCTCATTAAAGCAGCAATTAAGCTTTTCCACGCCGAATTTTCGTCGGTACTTTCTCCGTACCAGTCTCCAACCACTTCGTGAGAATTTAGTGCGAAAACGTCGTTAAACGCATGGAAAGTGTTGAGGTGTGTGTGTGTGTGTGTGTGCGTATGTATGTGTATATATACATATATATATATCTGCGTATAGGTATATGCTTACTGTATAACGTGTATGCATTATTTTTATAACGTAAAGAAACAACTCGCGTAACTCCGACAAGCTCGTAATTGAATTGAACGGTCGACGTGGCAAAATGTGAAAAGTTAAATCGAGCGTGTAAATAAAATTTTTGCTAAATAAGTCTCGGATAAATTGATAGTGAAATTGTCCCATATATATAGTTGTAACGGGATGAAGCTTTAACAATAAAATAAAAGCGTTCGATAACTTCATCGAGGAGAGTAAAGCTCTGTTTCGATAGGTTTCGATAGCTTTAGCTAGAGGATTTTACCGAAACTCGACGAGCGTTAGTCGATCTTACGAGGGATCTAGTTTGATCTCGTACGATTGAGTATACCTATCGATCGATTTAGAATTCCGAAGCATTTTAAATCATGATAAAAGTTAAGACCTTAAATCGAGAAAAATCACAATTCACCGTTGTCGAATCGTTCGAGCTTATCGTTCAAAATTTCGATGTGAAAACGAATATCGTGGCTTAAGGTAGAAGGTGTTAAGTGAAAACGATTACGTTCAGTCTGCTAGCTTAATCGCACGGGGACGTACGTAACAGTATCATAAACGTGGGAAACGCGTAGACAAGGGGGTTTACTTGCAAGCTTTGCCGGAAATGACCGCGTTGGGATTTTCGCGGACCATCTAATTTCTCGTTTGGATGGTCAACTTTTACCATAAGCGGTTAGGGAGCTTAGGAACGCCGACAACGCGGACGATGCCAACAAAAATGTATCTGTGATATCTATCTCTGTGAGAACAATGAGAGAGAGAGAGAGAGAGAGATAGAGAGAGTTAAAAAAGTTCGAACAAAACCTTAAAGTAAAAACACAAAGGATAAAGCGAAGTGTTTGTGTCATTGGGCGAGTATAGGAAGGGCTAATTAAATTTTCGTAATAGTATATCAAGCAATTCCATACTCCGGGTCGGTCCCGTATTACTCCAAAAGGAGCCGGAGTCGTCCGTGGTCTGCATCGTAGGTATTTTGCTTTACCTACGGCAAAACGTGCTAGTAAAGACAGCGCCTTATTAGGTTAATTCAATTTAAAGTTCGAGAGAGCTGCGTACAGATACGACCAAGTTTCTCTACCCTTTTGCTATGTATATAAGGGTAACGGTGCTTGCGGGCCTCGACCATACTCGAACGTTTCTTCTTCTTCTGCTTCTTCTTCTTCTTCTCTTTTTCTCTTCCTCCTATCTCTTCTCCTCTTCCTCCTTCAGTTACTCCAACTCCTTTCTACCATTATGTATCGCTCGTGAAGTTTTTAATTTTTATAACGCTTTCCCCTTGCCGCGTACCGTTTATAAACTTCATTCTCGGACGAGCGAACGACTTTATGCGTCGCAAACGGCGATCGCACCGAGCGTACAATATTAACAAAATTTTCCATGGAAACTCGTCCCTCGTGTACGATTTTCGCGAGATCGAAGCGGACGACGAGCGAAGAGAGACAGGGAGAGAGAGAGAGAGAGAGAGAGAGAGAGAGATAGAGAGAAAGATGGAGAGAGAAAGACAGAGAAAATCTTGGACGAAAGGAGGACACGGAAACAGGGGTGGTAAAGAAAGAGAGGGCTTTAACCAGCCCTTAGGAAACTTCGGCATCGGCTCGAGCGTGTCTCGAGGCGACCTGAAACTTTTAACGCGCCTCCCACTTCGATCTCCCGGAAGAAAAGTCGGGAAAAAGATAAAAAGAGAGAGAAAGAGAGAGAGAGAGAGAGAGAGAGAGAGAGAGAGAGAGAGAGAGAGAGAGAGAGAGAGAGAATAGAGTAGAATAGAATAAGAGGAAGAAACGCATTCGCGAGAAAATCCTTTCTGAAATCAACCGTAGTACTTCTTCGAGCGTACTATACACACCTACAAGATTTACCTTCTAAACGTTTCAACGCTCGTTCGCGTCTCGCTTTCTCTTCTCTATTATCCTCATCTTTTCTAACGACGATAAATATTTATCTGAACAATGATTTATTTTTAATGTTACGTGAAAACGTTTAATTCCTTTCAATTTTCATGAAAATTTTATTAGATCCCAATTTTACGATCTCTACAAACGGACCAGTAACGAAAATTTGATCACGTTACTATTCTGAAAATTAATTTTATCGATATGAGAGGTCTATCGTATTTATAGATCAAAATTAGAATCGTTGTTAGTTAAATTGATTGGCTAGTTTAGTATTGATAGTCGTAGTGATTTGAGAGAAGGTATTATCGAACGACTAGACGATCTTTGAACTGGAAAGGAAACTTTCGGTTTACTATTTCTACTGACCTCTTTCTACCTCTCCCTCTCCCTCTCTCTCTCTCTCTCTCTTTCTCTCTCTCGTTCCCTCTCTCAAAAAAAGAAGGAATCGAATAAAATTGATCATGACCACGAAATCGTTCGATAAGATGAAATTGCAATGCCCTACCTCCGATTTCGAGAGTTAACTGTGCAACGGAAACGAACGGCGGTGGTTGCGAGTTGTGAAACTCTTGCTACTACCGCGGCCATTCCTCCACGTTTCCCTTTCGCGTTCCTGTTTTCGACTTCTATATATAGGGTGGGACATCTCTTGCATATACATATAGAGTATATTTTAACGCGTAGAATTCCCAAAGGAAATGTATTCGGAACATAAGAACGCACAGCGAGAAATATTCGAGTAAACGTGGGTTGAATTTAATATATTTTCTAGTTGAATAAATCTTATCAAAAAATAATCGGACGTCTTTTGAAATACTCTGCCCATGTATCAAATTCATTCTTTCGATAGAAATATTAACATTTTTTTTTTTTTTTTTTTTTTTTTTTTTTAAGAACAGAAGACCATTATACGATCGTTAGAGGCTTTCCTTTCAAAATTTAAAAGGGAACATCGGTCTTAAAAAATATATATAACGAACAATTAAGTCCTATAATGATAGCTGACGGCTATCAGCAGGAAGACGTTCAACCTTCCTTTGATCATCGATCCGTTAATAGCCCCAATTTAATATCATTCGATTAATGACATGTCCATGCTTCTTACCATCCCTACAGCTGTAACCAAGATGAAGTAAACATGAATAACCGAGTGTAATAACCGAGTGTAACGAATCTTCGTTTTCCTTTTTCGTCGCATCGAAAATCAATGAGCAACTATAAGTAACTTCGAGCGATTCTAAATCGACACACAAACTCTCTTGTTCAGAGATACCTTAACTTTTTTGATCGTGTAAATTTTTCGAGCAAGACTCCTCTCTCTCTCTCTCTCTCTCTCTCTCTCATCAAATTTAATGAAATGTTGAATGAAACGACTATTGCTTCGATATTTCAGACTTTACTTAATAAAACGTAACTAACGAATGGATATATTATCGGATCATACATACTGTAGCTGATATAAAATTTAGCTGTCCTAATAATTCGACAGGTAGACTGTTACGTAGAACTATTTATTTTTTTTTTATGGTATTCTGGGGTTCTATAGAACACACTAGTCTTTCTCTCTCTCTCTCTCTCTCTCTCTCTCTCTCTCTCTCTCTCTCTCTCTCGCTTTGGAATGGCATAGAAATAATGTTTCCACGTGGAGATCGTCCGATAGTGGAGGCTTTAATTACCATCTCGATAGGTCTCTCTCTCTCTCTCTCTCTCTCTCTCTCTCTCTCTCTCTCTTCCGCTTATGTATTTTGAGATTCGCTTACACGAAGCTATATGAAACCTCGAGGGTCGTTTCCTTAGTACTACCCGCCGTCTCACTTTACCCACTTATTTACTTGCCAAGGTTTCCTCTTACTGTCTTCGATATGTAAGTACGTACATTGATACATACTTATATCTAATTACATATATTCCTATCCATTCAGGAATGTTCGACAATCGTCGATTTATTATTTGCTTTTTGCACGAATTAAAAATCGTTGCGTTGACTCTACTGCGACGTTTTTACACAAAAGAGAACACCCGGGTTGTAAACTCATGTTTAAAGTACGTGTTGAGATTCGAGAAATTTTTCTTCGCAAGAAAAGATCGTTTAATTACATAAATATCTTCACCCTTTTGGAAACACGCGTATCGCATTTGAAAGTGCTTGTCCAATTAAAGTGTCCAATTTAAAAATGAAAATGTTTCTCCGCTTGCTATCCCGGTATTTATAAGTGTTTCGTTATGAAATTTACGTTGTCATTAAAAATGTTCTCGCGTTTTCCAGGAACGTGCATCTACATTTCCTTCTGTTTCTTATGCGGGAGAAAATAAACGAAAAGAAAAGAAAAAGAAGAAGAAAGAAATAATAATAGATCGATAGAGAAATAAAATGATACGTGAAAATTTAAGATGCATAACGTGTTCCATTTCGTACATATATGTGTACATATACGTATGAAGATATAAATCTTTTTAAAGATATCGACGACCCGGTTTTTGATCTGGTATTAAACTTTCTTATTCGTTACTTTCCACCACGTCCAAATGACGAAGCGCGGTCGATGAAGAGACCAGTTTTAAGGAACATATTGTTGAGTTAATAAAGAATAGTAGAGCACCTATTAAACGAAATATCGAACGGTATAATGCTTTCGCATATGGAAAATATAAATATATATACATATATATATATATATATATATATATATATACATATAGAATAAATTTGAAAGTTGCTTCTTAAGAGTATAAAGATCGGCGGATAAAAAAGAAAGAAAGAAAAAAAAGAGAGAGAAACAAAGAAACGGAGAATTCTTCTGAAAAATGATGATGAGTCTTGAGTAAACGAGACGATGATTATACGAGAAGGTACTTTCTCATGTCGATTAATCGAGCAACTCGAAAGAGAGCACCTTTATTTACCGAGCACTCGGTAAGTTCCGTGTGGAACGAACGATACCACGTACAAACGAGGTTTGTGACCCGGAAAGGAAAGACGAATGTGGAAGTGCCCTCTTCTAAAGTTTACGACGAGACGAGAAAAGGAAAGACTTTCTAAGTTTGCCTAGATACATCGAAGATCTCTATGAATGACCTTGCTCCTGCTCCAAATTTTCCAACAAGAACCGGAACTAAAGATAAGAGTTTGTACGTTTGCCCATAAGACACTATATCATAATAGTCATATTGAAATTGTACGTTGAAAAATTGAGTGGCAGATATTAAAGAAAAAAAAAAAAAAAAAAGAAAAGAAATATATATAAAAAAAAAATGCTATGAAGTAATCCAAGTTTCTTTTCCCCTTAATAAGACGACTGCTATAACATTTTCACGAGCTTCACAATAATCGGGGAAAGAATATCGCGAAAGAAATTTCAACTTCTTCGTGTGCGCAAATTGCCAACTCGCGTTTTCATAATGGTAGTTTTACGAAGGCGACCCTAATCCTGAGTATATTTAAAAAATTTCCGATAATTTTGTTAATGCTAGAACGATGCAAAGATAATGCTTTTCCTGCGAGCATCGGTGTTATAATAATGAGGGTTATTAAAAATCTCGTGCCACCGACGGATCCGATAAGCTACGCGACAATTTTACGAACAAGTGTTTATAATGGAGTCAAGAAAAGAAATTATGAAAAAGAACAAAAAAAAAAAAAGAAAAGAAAGGAAAAGAAAAGAAGAGAAAGGATAGGAAAGAACACAGGCGAAATAATCACAATTTGCATAAGCTATCTTGTTTACTTCGCGAACAACGGAACATATATATTTCTAAATTTCTTTCAGTTTCCTTTGAAAGCGATCTTTTTTTTTTTTGCTCATAAATCGTGCCTATCTCTACTCTTAATAAACGAAACGAGAAGAAATTTTCGATTCGAATCGCACGTGTCCGTTTTAATTTCGATTTCACCAATTGTCGAGCACGAATAATCTTGTCGGTTCTACCGGGAAAAATTGAGAACGAGAACAATGAGCGTGATTTGTCATAGAATTGCTTTCTCTATTATCGATCATAATGGCTTTTTATTCGACAGATATCCATATCCATCTGTGTCATTGATTAATTGCGTAATAACGCGTAACAATAAATAAATGTATGAAACGATTTTATTCGATGGCGTCGATTAAAATAACGCGAAAGAAAACTCGAGAGACGTGAATTCCTTTGGATTTTTCCTTCATTTTACAAACCATCATGCCCTTCCTTTTTCCCCTTCGAATTTACTTCGAAAACGGGGGAACGACATTGGACATTCCCTTCCGAACAATCTTTTTACCCGCGATAAAAAGAATAGGAGAGAAATTTCTTTTCGCATTTTTCCTTTTTCGATAAAAATAAACCGACATATTTTCTAGTCGATTTTTAAACTAAGAGAAACCATTCCCAGATAATATGAACGTCGTAGGACAATGCGAAGAGATCGTGAGACCCTTTTACCTCCTTTTCAAGCAAGGTAGAATATCGACTTTCCATCGCTAGGATCGTTTTTCAGTCGTATTTTTCTCGCCTTTCGCTCTACCCCAGACGCTCTCGAACATCCTCTCGTCATCGTCGCTTCCGAGTTGGCACAAACGAAAGTGGACGATGACGTCACTAGGATGCTTTCGAACTCGCGTCGACTCTACGTGTAGTGTAGTAGACTAACGCATACATAAACACACGACGACTTTCACCGATCGAGCTCTCGCTGTGACTCGAGAATACGTTGGGAATAGGTATATCGCGAGGTACATGTTCAACATATATACGTATATATGTATGTGTATATATACATATATATATATATATATATGCACACCTCTATATAGGTACTTGCTGTCGTGGAATTCGCATCGAAGGAAGGAGAGACGAGGAATCGTGAAAGCGATTAAAGAGCTGACGCTGAGAAGCCGTCTGACCCTGACACTGACGAACTTCCTGCCTTTCGAGAGCGCGCGCGATGTGGTGGGATCGATTCACGGAGTACTTAAATGTTATATATACACCTTTCTTTTCTAACTCCTTCGACGCATTCCATTTATCCGACAAAGAATAATTTCGAGCACGCCACTATCCATTCAATTTTAGTCAAAATGTCTAACTTCTTAGTTCCTATTTTAATTCACTTTGTTTTACATCTTACCTTTCTACATACTTCTTCCCCCCCCCCTCTCTCTCTCTCTCTCTCTCTCTCTATCTATCTATCTTTATTTTACCTACCAAATAGCTTTTTCATTCGTAATGACGTTAGAAGCTTTCGATAATGCATTTACGATGGATGAAGAATGGTCGAGGCGTTAACAAAAAATAAAATAGTTGGTTATAGGAAATGATAGGAAAATGAAAAGAGATGAAACGGTGGAAGGTCTTCTTTTTCTATCGAGTTAGAAACGAAATGCAGTTGGGTTATGTCAGAGATTGCGTAGATCGTCGATCGTTCCCACCTACGATGACTAGTCGTCGTAAGGGAAGCAGGAATGTCCTCGATATCGCGTATCCCAGTGGAAAATCTTCTTTCTCTCGTCGTTCCCGAGTACATATATATATACATCTACGTGTGTATTATGTGTGTGTGTGTGTGTGTGTGTGTGTGTGCTGTGTGAGAGAGAGTACGTCTGCACGAGAAATTTTTGCTTTTCTCTCTCCGTCGACGGTGTGCCGGCAAAGATCAATATTGTCGGAAGAAAATTGACCACGTCCCATATGGCGCTCTTTTCACAAATCGAGCACGCTCCTTCTTTATAATTAATATCTTGTCTCGTGGTCCATTTCTCTTCTTTGCGAACGTTATGACTATCAGTACGATAATGAAAATGAGTGGAAATGAAGCGAGAATGGTTAGATTCTCTCTCTCTCTCTCTCTCTCTCTCTCTCTCTCCATATCGGGTTTGTAAAGCTCTCATATACGTGGATCATATGGGTCAATTAATACAGATGCATTTTTCGTTTTGAATATAAGATAGAAGGAAAATTCCAAATGGAATATCGGCATTGGAGTAAGAGAGAAGATTGAAATCGCATCGTACTGATCGAACTACGAATAGAATATTGTGTTTCGTACTTTAGTATTGACAGTTCCATTCTATTTTACACAAACGTGTATCGTTACTTAATATACACTCGTGTTTTATTTTATTGAATAATAAATAAATATGCATTTGCATAAAAAAAGGAAATATTTGCTTCTATACTCCATCTTCTATCTCTTTCTCTCTTTAACGATCCAGCCGGATGATCTTGCGAGTAACATCAAAATCTATACATATTTCATTCGATGAAATATCAATGTCCAGAGTTCGTCTCGAATTTGTTTTCCGTAACTCAAAAGAAACGTATTGAAATTATAGCCTACCAAAGCTAGCAACAACTTCAACTATACCATCTCTTTCGTATCCGAGGTACACTTTGAATCAATGAATGGTAGACAGAAAGTGTGTTAGGAATAAAAAGGGAAAGGATAAAAAAGAAAAAGAAGAAAAAAAAACAACACTCTCTCTTTCCTAAAAGCCATTCAATGCGCCTGTCGCTATCTTTTTAGCACGCGTGCGTTGAAACGCTTGCCAACCATTGAACGTACCCCATGGAAAACTCGTTCTCGCCTTTCGCGGTTCTCTTTGTATATAGCTTGTGTCACGCTCGGAGAAATATGGAAAACTGACACGTAAAAAAAGTGGATAGGAAGAGAGGTAGAGATAGAAGTTGGGATAGAGGGAAAGAGACAGAGAGAAACGTAAATCTCACAGGATTCTGCGAGACTTCGGATAATGAGAACGCATCACTCGCGCGTCAATTATACACTCGCTACTCTTGTTGATCCCTCGAGCGGTCACATCGACCCAACGAACATACTGATTAATATCGAGTTACTAATTAATATCGAGATTATCGTGGGTAGGAATCGTTGCTCCGATATTCTGTCTCTCTCTCTCTCTCTTTCTCTCCCTCTCCCTCTCCCTCTCTCTCTCTCTCTCTCTCTCTCTCTCTCTCTTATTGTCTTCTATTTTATCATGAAAAACTAACTAATAAAGAAAATTCGAAAGCTTTTAACGAAAATGAAGTAAGAACTTTCGTTTACTCTTTCTCTCTCTCTCTCTCTCTCTCTCTCTCTCTCTCTCTCTCTCTCTCTTCAATCGCTTAGACTTTTATAAGCTTCGAGATTACCGATAATGACTACCGGCCAAATTATTCCATTTTCTTTTTTTACTTTTCTCTTTTCTTTATGAGACTCTTAAAGCGTTACCTTCGACGCGAAGAAGCTCCGCCTCGTGAAAGTTGACCTCGAGATAACTTCCACACGAATAGCAAGAACTTATCATCGACAATCTTTGAGCTATTCATGCGTCAAGAACGTACATACGTAAGTACGCATCCTCTAAGCAAAATTTATGCGTGGCTCTTCCCAGCAATTTACTTTTTTATAATATTTTTTTTTTTTTTTTTTACGTCCAAATCCAATGAACTTTTAAAATAATCGAAGACTTATCGAAAAAAATAATAATCGTAAGATACTCGATCAAATATTTAGTATAGTAGAACGTCGATTATTGAATATAAATCAAAGGTAAGAAAAGAAATTTGTAAATAATTGATAAAGAGAAAGGTCGATAAGTTAAGTTATCATGAAGAATTAAGGGCGTTTATTAATTTTATATGAGATAGATTTTGATATATGATCGAATCGTGACTCGTATTACCTTGTTAAGAGAGAATCTTTCTTATATTAGAAATCTAAGATTATTTTTTTTTTCTTCGACGATCTTATCAAAAATATTACGAATTTCTCGTTCTATGTAATATGGTACGACTTTCTAATCAAATAATCTCGATGTCATGAATTATAATTTGATAACGACTATATGATGCAAATACGATTTTACGTAACGTCAATCTGTAATATATTTGATGTTCCACTAACCAACAATTGAATAAGTGTCACTCATTTAATAAATTAATGATTCGTTATGCGCAGATTTTTATCCTCACTCTCTCTCTCTCTCTCTCTCTCTCTCTCTCGCTTTGTCTACCTGCCTGCCTGCTTTTCTCTTTGTATTATTATCTTCCGTTCTTATTACCGATCAATTATATAGCAATATAGCGTTAAGGCTATGTATGTACGTATTGTATATACCCAGCTGTCAGTAATTAAGTCGACGGATGACCACAAAATCAGACGAAAATAAACGAGTCCCCAGTGGTAATCAGTCGTGCTTTCGTAGTTGTTGTAAATTCGCTGATTTGTTAAAACACGATCAAGTGCGTACGTCAATATCTCTTCTCTTGAATCTAGTCGACTGGTCAATAGTGCGCATACTATCAAAACTTTTTACTTCGCTCACATCGATAAGCATTGTCAACGTCATCAACGTTTTTACTCGAGCAGCACGCAATATAACCTGATTACTCGAACGAAAGAAAACTTCGAGAAATTGTTTACGAGTTATTTCTATTGAACGTTCACGCTTATCTACTTTTAAACGTGTTTATCGTGACATTAACGTGATCCATTGTTGTATAGGTTCTTATTAAATAATTCTAATTCTAATGTCCCGTACGAGTATAATTAAATCAATTATGTAAACGTCGACTCTCCCACGATCCGTAGATATATTTATATTTATTCTTTATGATCAACTTATAATAATATATCGTGGACAGGCATCGATAGAAGTGTTATATCGTTTTAAACTGCAATGATAATTTAAATAATAAATTTTTTACTTTTACGATGAAGATATATAGAAAAAAAAAAAATGAAGGGAAACGAGGAAGAAATGAAAAGAGATAAGAAACGTAAAACTACGGAAAAGCTATTTAGCGAAAATAAAAAATAAAAAAGAAGCTTACCTCTTGACTCTATCCGGATCGCGATAAAGATAATTCTGGAGATCCCAGAGGTAAATTCTTGTTTTCTTTTTCTGTTTTTTTTTCTCTCTCTCTTTTCTTTCTTTAAGGGCGCGAGAAGCTGTTCGCGATACCGCAAAAACGATTCGGGGAGAGCGGACAAACGTTATTCCGTCGACGATATTTTGCTTTGCGGCAGAGGTGTGTCGAACTTTCGATGCGTTTATCGAAAAAGGGGCACAGTATGTGTATACACGTGTAAGTATGTACATATATCTGTACGTATGTTCTCTCGATGCCACAAACTTCATTACGGATAGGTATCCTTTCAAAAGTAGGAAAACTAAACAAGTCATACGAAGTTTTATATATATATATATATATATATATATATATATATATATATATATATGTACACATGCACACACGCGCACACACACACTATGTTTTTCTAAACATATGTATGGATTGATTTTCAACGTGAATCACACACATCACCCATCTTTGATAAAAATACAACGTCGCAGTTCTCTCGGTCTAAATTAAAAGTACGCGGTAGTAAATTAATTCAAGCTGTTCGTGATTTAATCTCTGAAATTTGATTTTAACGACGAGTCTTAATCGCGTTGGCATTAGTCGAGGTTAGTACATTCGTATCATCCCTTTTACCACTAACGATAATTAGATTCCTTGATCGGATTGTCGGACACGTATAAATCTATTATCAAAGTAAAATCTATGGGAAGGATGGAGCCTTGAACGTCAACAAACGTTTCAACCGTCTCCACCGACGATCCCCGTTTTACCTACCTGCCCTATGATATTTTCTCGAATGCAAGACTGTTTCTTTAAAGTCCGTTAATATTCCTTCGCTATGAATTGGAAAACAGAAATGCTAGAGAAGTTACGATGAGAAAAGAAGAAATAATATCCGACACAACGACGTCGTCGTGCTTCTAACCGGATCTTACGACTTAACTTGACTTAACTAACTCGATTTACCGAAGTCGTGGGATATTCAAATATCGATATCATCGCATCTGCTCCGCAGGCAGCGCCAGTCGTGGCGATATAGCATCGCAAATTCAATTTCCACGAATACTCAGTTGCCTCCGTGGAATCAAAATGAGAAGAGGACGGAAGCACTTCGAGATGGGAGTTTCAAAGTCGAGCTATGCTCGTCGTCGTCGTCGTCGTCGTCGTCGTCGTCGTCGTCGTCTAAAGACGACATCGATTTTCCGTACCGAGTGCTCCCAAAGTACGTAAACGACGATGAATCGTGTAGCGTCGCCGAGATGCGATGGGAAACTTCTTATGGGAAATTGAAAAAGGATGAATTAACGCATCGCCGGTTACTTACTTGTTGAAATGCAGTTTCTAGAGCGTTGGGAAAATTATGCGGAAATTATAGCTGCAGAAAATGTATTTCGGTGGTATACCTATGTATATGCGAATCATGAATTGTATAGTTACGAATTGTATAGTAGTATAACGTAAACAAAGTAACAACGAACGCAGTGAATTGCATCCCCGATAGTGAAAATAAATGAGTTCATTAATAAGATACCAGAAAGTCGTATTTCGTTGGAATTATCGACACAAGCAAGCTGTTGTTAGAATACTCAAAGACTCTACGATCAATTTCGTACGAACCTGTTCTCGAAGCGAAAGGGAAGACTCGGAGGAACACTTGGTACGTTTCCACGGTTATTGCTATTCGATTAAAATTATAACGTGGCGTACGAACGAAGAACATTCAGAGAACTGGTGCCATTTGGGAAAAGTATGTCAACACTGATAACGACATTTACGAAGACGAATCACATTCGCACGACGAAAGCCTAACGAGCACTGTCGGTGTTTCACGGTTAAATATTCAACTATCGAGAATCGTGCGTTCTTATAATAAACATCGACCGTAACAATTCGTTCGTGACGTATCCGAACGAATATACGCGTCGCGGCAACGATATGCCACGAATTAGTGCCTCGATGATAAGTTAGATAAGGAATAAAACCATTTTTTTTCTGTTTTTCCTAACATTTCCATTACAAAAACTTGATTCTATCTTCTTCTAAAAGATACACGACACTTTGAAATAAATAAATAAATATACGTAAGAGTTTGAAACCGTTATCGTATCCCTGAAACGATAGTTCCAAATAAATATTTTTCATATTATTCCACGTCCAATCATTCGATTTAAAGAGAATCGAATGCTTGAGAGGAGGATGATAACAACTTTTCGTTAGGCAATGTGCGATATATATATATATATATATATATATATATATATATATATATATCTTTCGTAGGAATAACATCCTATGGGAATACCGTGGTCAGTCGTATTTCGAGTTTCGGTAGGGCAAACGGAATCGCGAGTCCGAGAGATACTTCGGCTATCTCCGGTATTCGATCGGGCTGGAAGCTCGAGAGGAAGCTCGTTTCGTATATTCGAAGCTTTCGAGTTTTAGCCTCGATAGTGAACGCGAACGGGTTACGGATTAGCAAGTTTGAAACATGAACGAATTTGTCATTAAGTACGGTTCGTTTGATGGTTAAATGATCGTGATATATGACTTTCATCGCATCGATGATTCGCAATCTCACACCTTTGGGATTGCTACTTTCCACTGAGCTTCTTTAAATTTATAAAGCGATTCTTTGTTACTAAACTTGGAAAACCGGTGAACCATTCGTTATGCTTTGATATATCGTAGTACGAGCGTAGGTAGCGTATTAATCTCATGAGTCATATACGTATACATACGTATATATATATATATATATATATATATATATATATATATATATCTATATATATATATATATATATATATATATATATATATATATATCCAACTGCTATCTCTTTCGACTCTTTCTCTCTCTCTCTCTCTCTCTCTCGTGATAAACGTGAACGATCTAAAAACGTCCTACTTAAAAAGCTTTATAAATATAAGGAAAGAAATCGAACGATAATTCTACGAGCGTATAATTGGACAATATTTATTGCTCTTGATCTCGATCATTCGTAGCAACAAGGAAGGCATCGGTGGCAGAAGATAATGAATTAGTAATCTCACGCTAATCGTCATATTTGCTAACAAGAGAGAGAGAGAGAGAGAGAGAGAGAATGAATGCGAGAGTGAGCGAGAAAGAAGATCGCTTTCGATTAACGTTGGAACAACGAAGGAGGCTGGCGTTACGAAGCAGTATCTATCTATAAGAGAGACGAGTGTAAGCGTTGTAAGCGACGTGACGAGCATACGAGAATACGCTTCTAAAATTTCAAAGGTAACTCTATCTGTTATATGAATTCTTGAAGGGGAAATAATGCCGTTATTACAACATTTTACCGATGACCACAATCAGATGTTATCGAAATTAATCGATTCAGAGGAAAGGGAAAAAAGTAATATCGGGAATTAATAATATTAATAATAATAATCATCGTTGCACGCAACTATCTATCTAATTAATTTTCAACGAAGAAATATCGTGCTTGTCTGGAGATATTGTCGAAATATCGGTAATCGCTCTTTGCCCATAGTATTTGGAGAATGGATAAGTTTGCGTTAGGGCTGAAGATTAAATGGACCGGCGTTCCGTGTTTGGTGCCTCGATCGTTCGTTCAATTCGCGCCGGTACTCTCATGCGTTGTTGCATAATCCACACCAGAGTTATGTAGATCTGGGGCTTATCGCTCCAGGATTTCCATTCTGTCTCATTATTAATTTCCATGCGTTAAGCAGCTGGAACGGGCTTTAGTTCGAAACCGGCACATCGTTGTAGAAGCCGTTTCGAAATTCTTGTCACATTTCTACCAAACGCCATTAATTATGAAAAATGACTTTTATCGAAGCTACTATTGATATTAAATCTTCGTAGTTTTTTTTTTTTTTTTTTTTTTTTCAGAAAAAAGAAAATATTACAGACTAATTGGAGTATTGAAAGAGTTTATAATAAAATAATTTTTCTATTTTTATCAAAAATAACGCCGACGATGAAATATTTTATTGGATCGTTATATTAGTTAGTTTCATAATTAATCTTGCTCTATTAGATATCGTATTTTGTTAATTTGTCTCATTCAACGAAGACTTGATGAAGGACATCGTCTCTATCTCGAAATACACAAGATATAAAACAAAAAATATTATCAATGAAATTACTTTCATACATTTATCAACGATTATATTTTATCTATTCGTGATTACGAGCTGAAGGTTATCAAGAAATGTAATAAAATACTTTCTATCTAATGGTAGATATTCAGTCGTCAAAATTTCACGAAAAACGAACACGTAACAACTCTTTCTGTACTTTTTTTCCTTTTTTTTTTTTTTTTTTAGATATTTAATCCCACAGAGATGCGTGCAATCGACAGTTCGCACTTTATTGAATGCATTGGAGTGAAGAAATTTTAATTCATAGAACAGAGGGAGGGAGAGAGGCAGAGAAAGAGAAAAAGAGAAAGAGAGAGAAAGAGAGAGAGAGAGAGAGAGTGAGAGAGAGTTAGAGAGAGAATGGATTACGTTCAATGAATGCCGGTCTTAAATCCATGTAAAAAGTGGAACGAGCCGATATAAAGGTTGAACAAAAATTTTTGAACGAGGCTAGCGTACGTTGAATATAATACAAGTTCGTATCCCGTTGTAACTCGTAAACAAAATTATTACTTTTGTACTCTACGATATCGTAATAAGTGTTTACCTTAACTTACGCATGAATTTCGATTTTTCGATCAAAGATTTTCCATACAATTTGCTATAATAGAATGGTTACTGAATTCAATTTTTCAATGTGATGCACCTGAGTATACCCGCTATAATACGACGAAAATGCGTAACATCGTAGCAACGTTTTTCTTTTTTTTTTTTTTTTATTTACGAATAGCCCGACGTAAAAGCTGATTTCTGCTATTCCCTTTGACGATATCTCAGGTTAGCAACCTAAAAGCAGGTACATAAAAACGGGACGTAGCCCTTACGATTTGAACGTTAATGAAACATATCGCTTGCATCGTTGAGGCTTCCACGTCGTTGATAACGGAGCTTTGAATAAAAGCATCTTCTTTCTTTTACTTTGTTTTTTATTTTTTTTTTTTTTCATTTTACTTTGACGTAATATAACGTAGAAAGAGAAGCTTAGATATAAAAATGTCGGAGACTTTTGGGATACGGATTTCGTACATTGAATTTAAGTTGTACAGGTGAGACACGTCGTCGATTGGACGAAAGGAGATGGAATACTCGAAACAACGACAATAAACCGGACAACTAACTCTTATCTAACAAACTTTGAAAATATATTTGATATTTTGTGTAATTAAGGTATACCGTACCGTACGTAGAAATAAAATGAAAATCCGATCTTACAAAAGAAATTGGCCAAAATTTTAATGTCACTTCTTATAGAACAGAAAAATTATTCAATAAATATACCACCTACCTACGTACATATCCTATATTTTAAGTGTATATCAGATCAGAGTTTTTCACGTGCAACATCTTTGGAACGAATTGCAACGTTTCCAATTCGCTCGAAGACAAGCTGCGACGTTGGTGACAAATGACGGAAAGGTAGAAGGAAATGAAAAGAGAAAGAACCGTTAGAAGGAAAGAAGGAAAGAAGGAAGGAAGGAAGGAAGGAAGGAAGGAAGGATAGCGATGACGTTCTCGTGGAAAAGTACGAGGGACAATGCGAGGAGGAGTCGTAGTTGAAAGGATGTGAACAAAGCTGCTCTCACACGAGACATAGAGAAAAACAGTGAGATAGAGATACAGGGGATATTTTGACGATAAAAGTAGAGTATAATCTAGAAATGTAGTTCTATGTTAATAATTATCATTGTGTAGGGACGAAGGACGACGTCCTTTTTGACTTTATACCGTAGGAGCTTGTTTAAGGAGTACGAGAGAGAGAGAGAGAGAGAGAGAGAGAGAGAGAGAGAGAGAGAGAAAGAGAGGATATATCGATGATAGAAAAAGACTATATATCCCAGGAATACTCAATTATATGTTAATAATGATCATCGTGAAAGAACGAAAAGCGATCTTTTTGATTTTTTATGAATGAGGTCATCTAGAGAATACGAGAGAGAAAGAGAGAGAGAGAGAGAGAGAGAGAGAGAGAGAGAGGATATATCGATGATAGAAAAAGACTATATATCCCAGGAATACTCAATTATATGTTAATAATGATCATCGTGAAAGAACGAAAAGCGATCTTTTTGATTTTTTATGACTGAGGTCATCTAGAGAGAACGAGAGAGAGAGAGAGAGAGAGAGTGAGTGAGTGAGAGAGTGACGTAGAAGGAGGGAAGTCTATTGTATCTGTAAACGCAGTCGGCATTCACTTCGAACGGACACTGGAAGAAAGGAAGAGGAAAAGGAGAGTAGTAGAGAGGTGACGAAGAGAAGGAAGTGAAGGAGGAAAAGATGGTAGGAGATATAGAGAGGAGTGGAGAGGAGAAAAGATGGAAAGAAGGTTCGAGGCAGCAGACCTACATATTCCGAGCGTGGCCAATGAGACGGCGCAATGTGGCGAACGAAGCGAGGCACGGCCACGAAGCAGCATGATGCTAAGAGGGTCGGAAGAGTGGGGTGTGGGGGAGGGGTGGTGTGGGATGTGGGATGGGAGAGTGGGGGGAGCACAAAGCGAGGGCAGCTCGGCGGCGCGCGACGCTACGTGGCTCCAGTTGCTCGCGAGCATCCGTAAGCGTTTGAACATGGCTTTCCGTTCGTCAAAAAGCGCAAACCCCGTTCTTCTATCCTCGCGTTTCGCGCTACTCGCGCTCGCGATTTTTGCCTTTCCCAAATCTTTGGTAAAAGCCGACAATGGTCTCAAGGTCGAGACCATTTATTTACCAGAGATCTGCGAGGTTCATTCGAAAAAGGGCGACCAGCTGACCATGCATTATACCGGCACGCTTCAAGATGGTACCAAATTCGATTCAAGGTCAGTGGATGGAAGTCTTTTGCTTGACTAAGATATATTTATATATATATATATATGGAGAGAGAGAGAGAGAGAGAGAGAGAGAGAGAGAGAGAGAGAGAGAGAGAGAGAGAAGAGCGTGTACGAACGTGTGTAAATGTGTCTCTTTAGCGATAACTTTCTTTGAACCTTACACCAAGATTAGATTTCTCTCTCTCTCTCTCTCTCTCTCTCTCTCTCTCTCTCTCTCTCACTCACTCACTCACTCTCTCTCTCTCTCTCTGGAGAGAATAATATTTTAAAAATAAATATCGAATCGACGTAATCGAATAAATATGAATATAATATTTTTCTTTCGATCATGGAACGCTGGTGGTGATAATTTATTTTCTAGAAAATCGGAACCATTTGAAATTTGTTAATATCGGTGGAATAGAATAAAGAGACACTTGGATACGGCGTATTATAACCTACAATTTACCGAACGTGATCCTCCTTCGGTTTCAACGTGATTTTACTATGTTTATCAGAAAGTCTCAGTGCGTTGTTCCGAATTCGATGATTCAATAGAGTCAAACGGGGGAATGTAATCCGCTCGTGGATTTTGAATGGCTAGATCGATCATCTTAGGACTATCAAGTTGCATTGCCTTCTCGTTTGATTCTCTCTAGCTATCTCTCTCGTTCTTTAGAGAGAGAGAGAGAGAGAGAGAGAGAAAAGAGAGAGAGAGAGAGAGAGAGAGAAAGCAAAAAATATAAAGTGAAAGCGCACGTCCAAATATAGTGTCCCTCTCCGTTCGGTACAATCTTTTTTCTTCACCAAATGAGACCATGACGATCCCCATTGGAATCGATTTTACAATTTTAAACGCGAACGTTTGAAATAAGGCGCATGTGTGTCTAACGATGTCGAAAAGGAAAATATTTATGTATAATCATGTTTCTGGAAATGAGGTCAAACTATATTCTCCATTCTCATTAAATATCCCCTCTCTCTCTCTCTTGCTTATCTCAACTGAAATCCCTTTCTTCCTCTAATTACCGTAGAACAATGAAAAATATGTATTTTAATATATAACGTTTCGTATCTCGTTCAATGGAAATTATTTACCTCTCTTTCTCTCTCTCTCTCTCTCTCTCTCTCTCTCTCTCTCTCTCTCTCTCTCTTTCTCTCTCTTCCTCTTGTAAGCTTATTATTGCGCGTTTGCCTCAACACTAGGTACAACGACAAGAATATTCGATTATTCCGGCGGTAAATTTGTAATTACCGCGGATTTCATTTTCCAATGAACGTGGTCCAATCAATCTAGCTGGTCGCTAAGTTTCACACTGGATACTGCTTCGCCCATTGAATTCGGAATAATCAGAACTTCTCTGTTTGCGCTTTGATGAGTTTGCCCAGTGTTACACGTCGACGGAGAACCCAAGAGTGCTGCTTTTCCAGATTGAAAAGTTTACCCGCGATAATTGAGAATTTCTTGCGACGCAAACGTCCCTCCTCCATATTCCTCCTTCTCTTATCTCCCTTCTCTTCCCTTCCGACATCTAATATCACCGCTCGATCCTTCTACTCCTTCCAAAAAGGCGTCAATCAGAAGGGAAATATATAAACTCTCCGAGTGGTCCGTTCGATTTCTATCGATTTGAGAATGCTAATGAGTCTCAAACGAGTTTCGAGGAGGTCTCGACACCTTTAAATTCTTTCGTAGGCCGTTACAAGTACCGTTAAACGGATTCGATGTCATGGTATGGTCGACTGCTCGCACAATACCAAACTTGAAAACGCTGGCTCTTCTCCTGTAGAGTTAAAAATTCAACTAAAACTCCCCACGTTACCTACCTGACCTTTATTTTATTTGTTCAAGACTTCGATGCGATCTCTCACGCATGATATCATCGATGCGATTAGACCAAAACAAAACAAACAAAAATATTTATCGTTAACACTTTATTGTTCGTTTGCTACTTTTTACGTTTTTCTTTTTTATTTTCCTTCCAGTTCTTCGATAAAGACATCGACGCGTAGGGAAAAAAAAAATATTTCATTTCGTTTTATCAATGAAGTTGCTTTGTATCGATCGATCAATCTTCGATGTATAAATTTATGTATGTACATACATTCATACACGTACATGTATACTGTTTCTAGATTATCTTTACATTATTCAACGGTCGTAAGTTATTTTTTTTTTTTTTACATCGCTTCTACATACGTAAATCGCGTGTTAATTCATATTCTCGTCAAAGTTAGAGATTGACGAGCCAAAATTTCTATTGATACTCTCGAAAGATTATTTGCAAATGACGAGACTGAAAATATTTGGTTATATTTATATATAATACGTAGATGTATACGTCAAATATATATTAGTATAACGATTATTTAATGGCAAATTAGTTGAATACGCATACAATCGCAATACTTTCTATTTATATAAGCATAAAAGAATGTATAAAAATACAATGGAGCGAAACGATTATTTTCATTTTAAACCATAATCTTATTTCACGACGAACCACCGGTTGCGATCTGTACAATCTTCCAAATGGCACGGCTTTGTTTGTTCGTGCGACGTATCGGCTATTTGCGTGCTTTCTGATAACGAAACTGGACGAGAATTTTGCGTGCGCCGTAGTAGGCATCGTTATCTTAACTCTTGGAATTACTTGCTAAACTAAGAAAAAAAAAAAAAAAGAAATTCGGAAAGTTAGAAGGATGAAAAAAAAAATAAGCTCGAAGTTTGCTTTTTATAAGGGCAAAAAAATTTATCTGCCTAACAATTTAAGTGTATCAACTAAAAGAGAAGAGTAGAGGAGAGAGAGAGAGAGAGAGAGAGAGAGAGAGAGAGAAAAGATGCCTTCGTTCTAAAGATAGTTTTCATAGCAAGAAGAGCTCATTCGTTTTCTTTAGATTAGCGTTTGTATCGCAAAAGGGCTAGCAGCAAGCTAGTCGCCACCAGCGGCGAGTTGACTACTTCTCAAGAGGGTGATAACGAGGAGCTTGAGTACGATAAGGTTATCGAGCTTAACGGGTAACTCCTTCAAGCGTGGACGGAAACGTTTTCCTCATCCTCATCCCTTAGTCGACACAAAAGCACGTTATCGTTCTTACTCGCTGTGTTTGCAAGTTTTTGAAATCTTTTTCCCCCATGCTCCACCTTCTATCCCTTCTTACTCTTCCTTCCCACACTTTCAACGGTCTCGTTCGAGTCAAACAGGTCAATGAAACTTACGATTATCGTCGTAATTAGGTCCATTGCGCTCTAACTGTCGGCCAGTCACTAGACTTCCACTGGATCCAAGGGAATATATACGAGCGTATTACTTTACGTAATAATACTTTGTCGTAGCTATCACTGAATTCAAGAGAATATATGAGGGCGTATGCACTTGGTCGCGACGACCACGACGAATACACGAGAGAGAGAGAGAGAGAGAGAGAGAGAGAGAGAGAGAAAGAGAGAAAGAAAGAAAAAGAGGGAGAGAGATAGCACCGGATGACTCGTTTGGTCGCTTAGTTTCTAGTCTTTCATCGAGCAAATCGCCGGCGACTGGCCGAAGTGTACAATTCGTGCCTTACCGTATATGTGCGGTCGCTAAACGACCGTTGCGGTTTAACCGGTCGAAACGAGAGAATTCACAACGTTACGACAGATCGATTAGAATTCTACTCGACGGTTTTGCTGACAACGCCGTTGATGTACGAGTCTCGAAATGTCTCGAACTGATAGATCCTAAAAGTGCGAACATCCACGAACGTCAACGAACGTTTCGAAGTTTTATTTTAAACAAAGCGGAAAAATATCGCATACTTTCTCCTTTTACTTTCACTTATTTAACATTTCCTCCGTTACCAACTCGTCCCTTATCGTCATCGTCGTCGTCGTCGTCGTCGTAGTTGAATTATGGATTACGCATAGTTAGAGATTACAGCTTTCTCCTATTAGTGCTGCATCGATATCAGTTAATTCCCTAGCTCGGCGAAGCTTGGCATTGTCTTCCTCATTCGTTCCTTGACACGTTGATCGATTAATTGAAATCCGAATAGCGGTACGGTAACGCGTACATCGATCGTATATTGAGCGATCATCGGCGCCGGCGGACCAGTTCAATTTTAGGCCGTTAACTCTAACAAGGATAACGATCTTTTCTACTATAATCTAACCTCGATTCAGCGGAAACGATCTCGAATATATTTACCATTTCTCAAAATCACATTGGCAATAGAGAAAAGGAAGAATATTATCCATTTTAATCTTTAACTATTGTATTTCCTTTTAACTCGTTGTCAAAAACATATTGTCAATCCATTTTCGTATCTAATAGAATCGAGATACTTCGATAATATAAAATATTTTGCATTTATCCTTCGGCCGCGTTCGTTATACGCGACGGGGCGGGTCGGCGAGGGGCGTGGGGGGAGAGGCGGGAATGGTTCCCGTAGCCGCGCAAACGAGCGGCATAAAGAAGAAATAGAGAGATGGAAAACCGTGAAATGGCATTAAATTGATTTTGAAACGCGATGTTTTAAACTCGCAACACGGAAATTATCGAACGAGGCCGCGGGCGAAGCTCTTTCCCGTTATTAACTGCGTCGGAAAACGCGGCCACCCCTCTCGATGGTAAGTGTAAACTGCGAAGCTCATCCCATAAACACGTAGCCGGCATAGCTCGCTTGTAACCCGCCGCTACAACGTCCGGCGGTACTCGTTCAGTATTTTATTCCGAAACCGCCAGACTCCAGCCATTTCTACGCCACCCCTGTGCCGTTATTTCCTTTTCCCCGTTCCCTTCTTCGTTTTTTTCTTCTTCGTTTTTTTCTTTCTTTTTTACTTTCTTTTTTTTTCTACTCCCTCGTTCTCTCCGCTACCCTGGAAAAAAGGAGCTCTCGCGCGAGTGAATCCGTTCGCGGGTCTGCAGATGCATCTCTCTCTCTCTCTCTCTCTCTCTCTCTCTCTCTCTCTGTGCTCCTCTCTCGGTTTATTCACCGTTTTGCCCTCGAAAGTTTTCTACATCGTAGGCAACGATCCGAGGACGAAGAACCGAACGACGCTTCCCTCGTTTACACACTTCTTTCTCGTCTTTCTTTTCTCGTCATGCTGCACCCTTTTCGCAATAAAATTATCTTTACTCGTGGCAATGATAAGAAGAAATTTTAAGCTTGAAATATCGAACAACTCGCCGATAATCGATTACGATTCATACGATTGGAATCGTTCTATTAGGAATGAAAAATTATCCATTCGTTTCCCGCTAGACCTTCTTATATTTTACACGAGTAGTTAACACTTATAACATTTCTTTTTTTCTTTTTTTTTTTTTTTTTTTTTTTTAACCGTAACAATGTTCATCGCGTTTCAAGGAATACATTGAAGAGGTTAAATGATGGTAAGGTATATGAAAACCGCGAGAGTTTGCATTATACTTTCGTGTGTATTTTCGTTTATCGAAATAACCTACTACTACGTTCGTATATAAACGCGTACGAAGTTAAGAAAATGGGTATAAGGAATAAAAAGCACGTAATACACGAACGAACGGGCGTACGTACATTTACTAGATACCATGTTGGAAACTTGAAAAGTCTAGCATCAGGAGATGTTAAGAAGACAACGTTGCTCTCGATGTGGCCAGTATATTTTTAATTAAGAAACAAGGCCTATAATACACACACACACCTAAATACATATACAGACAGGATACCAGTGGGTTTAGTAGAAAACATGAGAACGTTGGCCCGTTTCCTTGTACAACGGTACTTGATTTAATTAGTGCCAGATCGTCTCTCTCTCTCTCTCTCTCTCTCTCTCTCTCTCTCTCTCTCTCTCTCTCATTTTCTTCCTGGTCCGCCTCCTTGTTGAAGAGGGTAAGCAGAGGAAAATAGAAAACGGAAAGGAAAGGTAAAGGAACTGAAAGAGAAGGAAACGACAAAGGAAGAGAAAAAAAGGGAAAGAGAGATAGAAACGTAGAGAGAGAGAGAGAGAGAGGGAGAGAGAGAGAGAATAAGAGATGGTATAGGCGGTGGTAAATGTTTTTCCTTGTGGGGAAAACATACGTAAAAGAGGCCACGTCGCTGGTACGAACGACCAAGGAAAGAGAATGTCGATGGTTTTAGGACAAACGACCGTGTTTCCTGTTTCTTTGCAAGTAGAGAAACATTTAATGAAAAGCTTATAAAATGTGTATCAATCGAGTCAATGTAAAAATTTTGAAATACAACGCTAATTCAATCAACGAGATATTTTATTTGTCCTCTCTGTTTCTTGTGACATCGTATTTGTGACTTTTTATTTATTTTATCCCTCTCTTTTTCTTTTACCATCGAACAATTAAAGTGAACCATCGAATTATTAGTCCGTGAAATCTCTTTAATAACGATTAACAAATCCAACCTACGTTTTTTCTTTCTTTTACTTTATCTTGTTAACGGTAAAACGTAAAAAGAAAGAAGAAGGAAAGAAAAAAAGATTTGTAAATTCTCGGGGAATAGTGAAACATATTACCTTCTCGCAGTTGTTCCATTCTCGGCCATTGTTTTTCTCACTACTTAATATCCTGTCGTGTGCCTCCATTCTCTGTAGAGAGTCGACTTTGATTCATTAGACGCATAGATTAATTAACTCGTACTAGCCTTGACGTCGTCACGAGCCAACGAATTCCATTCTACTTACTGACATAATAAACCTGTTCTCATCGCCTCTCTCTCTCTCTCTCTCTCTCTCTCTCTCTCTATCTATCTATCTTTCGTTATTTTACACATATACATCTTGTAAGCTCGATTTTAATATTCAATATTTATTTTTATTAAGTTGATGAATATTTACCGAGATGGAAGGAAATCTCACAATAGTGATTGATATTGATAGATTTGATACTAATACGATTAAATATAGCAATGACAAAGTATTCTAATACGATATTGATGGCTTGTTTCGTTCAAGCCTTCTTCTGGCTCTCTCTCTCTCTCTCTCTCTCCCTCTCTCTCTTGTAACTCGAATGGTTTTCAGATGAGATTTAGTTTTTAGATTTCGTTTGGGTCACATGCATAAATTCTTTCGTTTCTCTCTCTCTCTCTCTCTCTCTCTCTCTCTCTCTCTCTCTCTTTCTATCCTCTATGAGCCGCGATTTTATCTTGATATGCGATCGTGACGCTTAGATATTAATTGATATCGGTAAAAAATATTTATATATTCTGTACCGCTTTACAAAGTATGAAACGAGCATGACGTACACTTTTGCTTAATGTCTCGTTTATCGATCGTTCTTCGTCCAGTCACGTTCAAAGCCGTCCGCTTGAGTGTTTTCTTTTTTTACGATAATTGCTCTCGAAAAACTGTCAAATTTTGTATTAATTTGTGAATGACTTCGAGAATTTTTACTCTCTTATAACCACTAAACTATCACGAATTTTGCGAAAGTTCACTATCAGTCAGAACTCTCCGATCTGTTTAAGATCGGTATGTGCTTTCGTCTACGTTTATTTGTTTGTTCAGGATCAAGCTTATGCCTTGATTAGGGTTTATATAAATAAGCGCGAAATAAAGTATACATTCAACTGTTCAATATTGGATTAACTTCGTATATCGTTATTCTCATATTTCTTTTATCCTTATCTTGTAAGAATTTTCATGCTATGACTCTCCGATAACTACTTTCAGAATAAGAAACTGATTCGTATTTTCTTCGATAATAACATTCCTTTGTTTTCATCAGAAAGCATGCTACAACGAAAATAATCAATCTCGAATAGATGAATCATGCACTCAAATAATTATTCTCAAACGTAATGTCCATTAGTGCATTATAGTGAGATATACTCTTGAGAGCAACTCGCGATAGTTTTACTCTCAACGAGGACGGCTAAGACATATATTGTTGTATATACACACACACACATATATATATATATATATATATATATATATATATATATATATTCGTAACTTCTAATTAATTCGTATAACGATTATTATCGAATTTCGGTCGTAGAGAATCACAATCATTGCATACGCTTTCTCACTTTCTGCTTTCTCAATTCTTCGATACAACGTCAATATATGTATATATGTATATATGTATATACTCTATATATCCTATCGAGTTTGTTTTGAATGGTCCGGCACAAATCACTCGAACCTTCCGCCTACATCGTTGCGGCCATTACGCTCTCGCATAAATTTCCACGTTCGAACGAGAGAAAGCTGCGATAAAACAACAAGGAGAACAAGAGGAAGAGGGGCAACGATTTCATGCTTGCGACATAATCTTATCGAACCGGCATTGCGTACACGTTCATCCGTGTTCGTCGGTTAATTAAGTCACATTGTTCCTTAGAAATCGAATGGAGTTTCTAGGTTTCAACGAATCGAATGACTTTATCTCGAAACGAACGAACGAACGTACTATTGACCTATTTTCGAAATATTTCCGCGCTATCATCGTTCCTATCATCGATTCGATTCTTATCCGTGAAATTTTTCAATGACACGCTAATATACATGTTTTTCATCTTTTCTATTTGTTATCGCTGCGAAAGCGTTTAATAAATCGAAAAAAATAACGAACGATTGCCAAGTTAATGTCAAAATTTAATATTAACAAATTTTGGATAAAATTGACGTTTGTCGTTGCAAGTACTTAGGTGTCAATTTACGCACGCATACACGTACGCTCGAGTTTGCTGCCACATTGCGTGCTAAGTATCCTTGAGATACTTAATATGCAGGACTATGGTCGGTCTCGAAACGCGACGTGACCTCGTCACTCGGACACCATGCTATTCTTCTTCCGTAAAAAAAAAACTATTTCCGTTTCGAACCGCCGACTATTACATACTCCAAAAGTGTCATCGTTTATTATTTATTCTCTCATTATATCTCTCTTCGTTTTTCTTTCATTCCGTTTTGTCACATATTAACATTTTTCTTATACCGAAATTGTAATATCACTAGAAAGGATAGATAATAATACACACTGTTGATATATTCATCAGTCGTTTCCAACGGAGCACTCGATTTCTATTCCTTTATACGTAAGAATAAAGAGAAACCTTCTATCTCTTATATTTCGCTTAAATCAAATATCCGTTTACCATATATATATATATATATATATATATATATATATATATATATATGTATGTATGTATGTATATATTTCAGACGACATTTCGATATGCGAACTCCGGAAGAGTCGATTTAAAATTCTTCCAAAGAAAGATGCTAAGCAACGAGAATTATTTTCGTCGTATCTTTTTATTTTTATTCCTTTATCGAATCGAAAGTTAAACGGTCATCTTTTTTTTTTCAATCGAGAGGAATCAATGGTAACGAGTTATGGCACGATTTAAGACAAAACAGAAAGCGTTTTATCGCGATTTACGTAATGATCTGGTAAGACGAAATGGCGTCTCTCTTCGAAGGCGATAAGTCAATAAAGATTGGCGATTTTTCATGCTCAAGGAGAGACAAGAGGTAGAGGGAAGCAAAGGCGCGAACGAGAGTGAATTAGGGAAAGTTCGGGATGCAAGGGTAGCTGAACCGAGAGAAAGCCATAGAGCTGAGAAAGAAGGAGTTCCGGGAGGAAGGTGTAAGGAAAAATAGGAAAGATCCGCTGAGTTTGCTCCCAGGGGATATCGGACTTCCAACCTTGATGGCCTTTAATGCTATCTTTCGTGAATTCACGTTCCTTCGGTAAACATCTCACGTTTTCGATAGTTCGATTCGAGAATATGTATATCCAAGCACTTTATACATAATAACGTTCGATCATTGGCCCGAATTTTCGTAATCGAATTATTGATTATGATACAATTAACACGTCGATCATCGATCAAAGATTCAAATGGAAAGAAATTGTTAGATTTATTTTTGGCAACGATGAAATCGTTCGTCCGTCATCAATGATTATAAAGTAAACGATGTTCGTGTAATGATATTATTACAGAGACAAACAGGGATGAAATATGTAGACGTGTGCTTGTATTTGTGAAAAAGGATTTTTTTTTTCTCCATCGAGAAATTCTTTGATCGCCGATGCATCGAAAATCGGCCAGATAAAGTTCACTAGTACTACGTTCGATACATAACATTCCCTATGACCCTTGACAAGCGGCGTGTATAGCTACCTTTGACTTTTCATCTCCTTTTTTTTCCTACCCCTCCCTCAACTCACTTTCGTTCACGTTTGCAAACTCTCATGGCGAACAACTACACGTAAGCATCTACTTTTGCTTCAGAATTAGCGTTAAATAATTAACGACTCTTCCAACCGAGTGACCCTTCTCCTCTCCATCATCCTCCTTTCTCTTCATTCCTCTTCCTCCTCTTGTTTCATATATACACACCGGATTCTCTCACAAAATTTAACCTTCGTACTCTCGACTGTTTGAAATATTTATCAACGACGATTTTATATTTTTGCCCCTCCCTGTTCCGAAATAATCCGTTTAAACTCATCCACTTGTCCGTAATCGAAGTTTACAGTTCGCCACTGCGCGCATTCTTTAAAAAGGAACAAAAATAATACTAATAATAATAATATGTACGTAATACTGTCTACATAATTAACTTATTTATATATTGTTACAAATTAATTAAAATTGTATGACACAATCGTACCAATCGTTAACTAATCTCCTCCAAAATGTACGAAAAAAATCTTTCTCATACTTTTACTTTATCTTTCTAATAAAACGGCCAAAAGGTTAAAGTATATATATATATATATATATATATATATATATATATATATATATATATATACTTAAAACTCTTCGTACTTCAGATACGCCTTACATATTCGAATTCTAAGACGACGAAACGGCTCTCGAAAGTTTTACAAGTTTTCTCTCTCAGCTCGTAATTCACACGGCGATTACATTTTCCAAGTTTCCTTGTTCGCTCGTTCGTTCGTTTGTTGGTTCATTCGTTCGTTCGTTCCTTCGTTCGTTCCTTCGTTCGTTCCTTCGTTCGTCTTACAAACGAAAGCGAAGGCATCGTTGTGATGTACAACGTTCGCTCGAGTGACTCCTACGAAAGTGCCGGAAGTCGGTTTACGCTTCGTACACACGAGCTACTTGCACTTTTTTCTCGTTAGCCACGCTCGTGTCGCATAGTCCTCTCCGAGTCCCCTCCCTCCCCCCTTTTTCTCGACCTCCTTTTCCATCCTTTGGCCCGTAACTACGCATATATACCTATACCCGTAGATATAGATATGTAAATATGTAATATCCCCCCCCCCTCGTTATCTTCTCGTCGATCAACATTGTGAAACGTTGACATTATCGATTATTTTATGTGACAAATTAATTGGAAAAAAGAGTAATGAAATTTTATTTATCGTAGAGAATGTACGTAGAATGTGATCGTTTATGTGAATTTTATTACTTTTCTACTTTTTTTATTGTCTTTTTTTTTTTTTTGTAAAGTAACGAGAATATCGAGAGCCGTCATAGTCGTTGATTTTGCTACGACCAGTACTTCCATTAAACGAGCTAGCCATAGGTATATGATATATGTCTATTATATATATTTATATATATATATATATATATATATATATATATATATATATTTGTATATACACATATTGTATATAATATCAACTAACATACATGTACGTTAGTAGGTATACTTTGTACGTATGTGAAGATAGAAATAACATACTCGTGGAGGTTCCAATATTTTCCGTAAATTCGTTGATATTGAACCACATATGTAGTATCTATGTAGGAATGTAAATACAGAGATACATTTATATATATATATATATATATAAATGTATACGTGTGACGCGTTATGCAAAATTACATATACCAGAACGACTGCGGCATGCTCGACGGATTAATGCATCGTTTGTACTATGAGGTTGGGTAGGTCGTTATAAATTTGGAGATTTTATATCGTAGGATATACGTATCTCCTCGTCGAAAACGAACGAAAAATTTGCTACACGCTTGGCGACCCTCCTCTAACAATGTCGTTCGAATTTTAATGAGAACCGTTATCCTCGCGATCATCATTCCTATTATTAATAATTCCTATTGAAACGATACATTCCTGATTTATCGGTCGCCATTTGATTATCGATAAAATAATTAATTTCCGTGTGGCCGCGCGATTTATGCATTTTAATGATCAAATAAATTAATGCGAACAGCAAGAAATCACGATGTAAAATGCGGGCGACGTCAAAGAAACTTTATTTGTAACTCGTGTATATAAACAGAATATCTTTTTGAGGAGAAGTACTTTGATGGTTTAAAGGAAAGAAAAGGAAAATAATATCTATGAGAGTTCAATTGAAGGAAGAAAACGAGCGATCTTGTTGGAAAGTTTAAAAACCTCTGGTAGAGTGATTACCGGTCTGCCGTTATGGTTCGCGACCGACTTTTTGCCATTAATAACTCGATCGAACTTCCATGCCGGCCATAAAATATCGCGTTAACATAGAAATAGAAGGGGGGGGGGGGGCGGGGAAAGTAGAAGATTAAGAAAAAGAAAAAGAAAAAGAAGAAGAAAAAGAAGAAAGATAAGTAGAAAAAGAAGAAGTAGTAGATGAAGGAGGTTGCAACTAACGAGTATCACCGGTCGAATTATCGAACACGTTTACGGACCTACCACGAATTGGCTTCTTCGCGTTCATTTTTCTTCTTTTATAAGCACGTGACCCATTTCATCGTCTTTTTTCGTTACTAGACTCGTGTGTTGAGGTTTCACGTATAGCCTGCTAATTTGAACTTTCCGAAGGGTCTCGAAATCGTAGAAATGATAAAACGAATCGAAAATCAGTTGAGTTTTCGTTTGCTAACTTTTACGATGTGTTATATCTTTATTTATTTATTTTATTTTATTTTTCTCCCCCCTCTATAAATATAAACAGCTTGCCAATACGTTTAATTTAAATCGTTGAATTCGTTCAATCAGCTCATCGCGTCAATACCAATCGCAGTAACGTGGAAGAGAAATAATGACAATAATAACAGGATCAAGGCATAACTGTGTTAATGCTTTTCGAAACGAATAATTCGTCGGATATGTACGCAACCGGTACCTACAATTCCTGTGTCCTATGCATCATTTTACCCGGCATATCGCGTAGAATCCGTTCTCGAATAGAACGGCAACGTTATCCCGTTGGCGTTACTCGCCTTTTCATACAATGAGTTCCCATACGAAAATTCATGTGATTTTGACAATGCTAAATTACGTATGGCGATATAATGTATCTACATAACGACGTACATATTGTAGCGTTGGATTCGTATTTCATATTCTCAACATTCTTCCGTGAAGAAGGTAATAATTATTTCGCATCTTAATTTAACGAGCAATAAAATGGAATGCAAGTTCAAGGTTATGATAGTCAGTATTTTGCTAATTCAAAAATACAACAACTTAATATGGAGATATATATATGTGTGTGTGTGTGTGTGTGTATGTATTATTTATACATAAAATGGATCTATAAAATCCGAAGATAAAAAAGATTAGAGACTCTAGGAAATACGTTGTTACGTATAAAATAAAAATAAGATATAGTTGGTGTCAATGAATAAATTGTTTCATTCAAAAGTGCGATATAATCTAATACGTAAAAGTATTTACGTACATATGCGTATCGCTTATACATAAAAATGGGATCTTCAAGGAAGTTCAAAGATAAGCGAGATAAGAGAAAGAAGAGGGTAAAAGGGATTGGTTGAGGGTAAAAAAAGGAGGAGAAACAGGGTAGCTCGATGGTGCTTGCAAGGAAAGCAACGAGAAGAGAGGCGTTTACGCTCGAGACGAAAAGTCGCGATTGCGAATCGCGGAATCTTATGCTTTCGTGGTGCTTTTAACGAAGAGGAATGGAAAGTGGGAAGGAAGAAGAGGGAGCAGCGAACAGAAAGAGAAAGAGAGAGAGACAGAGAGAGAGAGAGAGAGAGAGAGAGAGCAGCGCGGCATGTTGATTAAGGGTACATAAAAGCTTTCCGCCGTAAATTCTCGTAGAATATGGCGCCCGTCATTTCTGCGGTTCGCAATAGTGAGAAATCTTTCTTCCACGTTCCCATCGTTTCAAGAGTTTCCACCCGAGCGTGCCGATGCTGTTTCGAAATCGTCATGAACACCTATACGAAAACTCAAAGCTACGCAAAGTTACGTACGCTCCTCATCTCTCGGTATATACGTAAGTAAATACCTAAGTACTTTGGGTATGTACATATGTAGATAGAAAAAGTAACGTCGCGTTGATCGCGTTACGACACTTGACTTTCGAAGTATCTTTCATCATTTATCTTTCCCTTTGACGAAAATAGTTAACAAAAATTCGTATAAAATACGTATATCGTAGATGGTGATATAAGGTTTATCTTATCTATAATCTACGACATTAACGTACGAAACATTTGAACTTAATATTATCGAAATATCGAATTAAAAATATAATGAGATGTATGTTTGTGGATAGGTAGTCCGATTGAAATTCTGGACGATCGATCGTTCATCTGATTCTGAAAACATCCTTTGTTTCTGTTGTATAAATCGAATCGAAAGCCCTACAAGTTCTTTTAACCGAAAGAATATTCGTCCGAAGGGAGAATCGTAATGTCCGTGAGATTGACTTAAGGGCACTATGTTGCTCGTTTAACGAAGAAACGACTGGCATAGAAAGAGGCGGCCTGTTCTGGTCTGGTCTGGTCTGGCCTGCCTGCCTGCCGGCCGGTCGAGCGGATGGACGGCGATTAATTTCGTGAGTTGGAAAACTCTGGTCTTCAAAGAAGCTTAGGAGATGGAAACACCGATTGGCCGGGAAAATGAAATCCCGGAGGTCAGGAAGTACGTCGAAAAGCTTTAAAAGACGTGTCAGGGTTGTCGGCCGAAGGACGAAGACTATGAACGAAGAAACGATAGAACGAACGAATGAACGGTACGAGGCAAGTGGAGAAGCAAAGAGAAAAGACATAGGAGAAGCAAAGAGAGGAAAGAAAGGGGGACGGGATGGCAAGAAATCGCTTTATGAACGCGCTGACGAGCGCGGATTGTTACCCGGAGACGACTATCTTTATCTCTCTTCTCTTTTCTTGAACCCTGCGGCTTCAACTCCGAGAACACCACCAAAAGCCAGTAGAAGCAAATTGGAGGGAAACGTTATTGCTCATAACGGAAGCTTCTTGTCCTCGAAGACTATAACGAAGATTGGAAGAATACGAGGAGGAAGAGAAGAAAAAATGTCTTCTATATTTTCTCAACTATCTAAATTAGAATGATAGAATGCCGAGCGTGCAAAAAGCAAGAGGCTTCGGTGTGATTCGACAACTGGAACAGCTTTAAATTACTTTGCCAAGTAATTACATTGAAATGAAAAGTATGTAAGCGAGGAGATTAGAATTTCGACGTGCCACCACGACGACGATGATTACCCTTTCTTTCGTTACGCTTTTTAATTGGCCTTATAATTAAGATAACCGACTGGAAGCTCCCTAATCTCTCTCTCTATCTATCTATCTATCTATCTATCTATCCATCTATTTTTCTCTATCTCTCTCTTTATCTTTTTCGATATTGTTCAATTCGATGGGAGATCAAAGGAAAGTATTAAATAAAGCAAATCTATTGAAAATATTGTAGTAAATCTTGAATAACGTAGAATGTTAAAGCTTCCAGAGGACTCTACGACTTTAACGCCAACCTCTTGTGGAAAATGGCAAAGCTGCGGCGTACCGAATAACCTTCGTGAAATCTTTTCTCAGAAAGAGAAAAGAGATTTCGTTGAATCGTTCGACGAATTTATTCCGGATTTTTTTTCCCTTTTTTTTTTCTTTCTTTCTTTTTTTTTTTTTTTTTTTTTATAAAACCTCGAATACGACCGTTCGAAAACTAATAAAGTTTCCACGCGTCAATGCCGGTTTTCATCTAAGCTCATTTCGCTTTCTTACTGTTATTCTCTTCCACGCTCTCTAATCTTTTGTTTTCTTAACCGAAAAGAAGACATTCTTACGCGGAAAGCGTGCTTACACTATAAATTTTCCTATGTTATCCCAACAATAAATAATCAATTTGTCACGTTGATATCGTCGATAACGGCGAGATATAAGATGAGAAGGGAGATATATATTCGCAGGATGTGTTTTCTATACATAGATGTTCGTATTTTTCTTATCGATATGCGTCAAGGTTTCGATAGGGTGGGAAAAGAAGAAAAATGCAGAAAGCGATGGATAGACAGGAATGTATCGGTATCACGCGAACGTGCTAACGGCCTCGCCGCTCCTAGAATTCAAAGCGCGGCGACGCGGCTGTAATTCTGGTTAACGTTAGCAGAAATTCTCGCAGCTCTGTGCAAACCGATATTGTCGTTTTAACGAACACCACGATGCCCATGCCGGATGGATGGATGTACGCTTGTGTTGCTAACGGCACTACCGAGGATTATTATCCGGTACGGTCTGTCCTCGACGGTGCGAGCGATAAAAGTGGAACATTTATCGTGCAAAATACGACACTGATTATAGAAAAAGCCAACTTTTAATATTTCAACGGTCGATACGAGAAATATATCGAGAATTACTCGGCCGATATTAAAATGTTTTTCGGAGCGTTTTCAAATTGATTTGCAACTTTAAAAAGGTCGATCGTTAATGGGCACGTTTATCGCGATATTCGATGCTAATTAAAACGTAACGATACTCCAAGTTAATGACTGTTCTCGATGTAAAATCAATGGGGGAAAATAAAGATTAAAACGATTAGAAACTTGCATGGCTCGTGTAAAATATATTTCATCATTTATATCGATCACGATGCAAAATAAGTCAAGGGGGAATAAAAGGGCCTTTTTCTTTTTTTCTTTTTTTTTTTTTCTTTTTTTCTTCGTATTATTCGTTTAAAACTTCATCTACGCATTATGCATTCGAACCGCAATCTACTCGTAGTAGAGTTAATTGATTAACTTTGTCATTTTTATTAATGAAATCGCTGCTTAATTAAATACGAAATCAATTAGTGAAGTAAATGAAATGTGTTTGATTAATATTACAACGTTCCTGATGAAACCTCGAAAGATCATCGAAGTACTTGAAGTAAGTCAGTTAGCCTTCAAACCTTGCAAACTGAAACGCAGGACATGGCGCATCGCAGCCGCCCGCGTGCGTCAAGCTTCCGATTCTAACTTAATCCTAACTTAGTCTTAACTTTCTTCTTAGAAGCTAGACCTGGATGAACGCTCGCATGGTAATGCAATGATTAATCTTTCCTCGGTTATAAGTTAGGAGCAAGTTCGAAGTAAGTTACGGCTCTGATGCATTAATTTAGCAAAGATCATATCGATTAACGCTAATGTATTCGATCTAACCGTTTCTATGGTAAACGAAAGAAAGAAATAAAAAGGAATGAATAAACACGATCTTTTATCGATTAATATACTAATCCTATAAGACATTAGGCTATTATATCGGATAGTTAAATCGAGTACTCGAATAAATCGATCTCATAATCATAAGAATCCTTGCCATAATTAATTCGTATAGCAACATACGTTTGATAGTGAAAGGATTTAATGATTTCGGATAGATTTATCGATTTTACAATGCCTTACATTACATAGAAATATTAAAACGTAACGAAACAAATTCTTCTTAAGTCACGAAACTATTTCAAATACTTTCCAAACTTTCTTATTCCAACGAATTTATCGATTGATAACAGAAAGAACAATCGCTAGTGGAATTGATGGAAGTATGTGGACAAGTATTCGATTTCAAAAGACATAAAAACTGATGATACGTTTGGAATTTGATTAAATTTTATCGATTAACGTCTATCATGGCTCGTCAGAGGTACGACATTTCATCGATAATAACCAAATTATTATCTTTTATTGCCGATAAGTAAGGTAACAAATTTTTTTTTTTTTTTTTTTCGTTGACGTATATCCGAGGATGGAAATATCATTTTTTTTTGTTCTCTCTATTTCCGAGTACGATCGATAAACGATCTTCATTCAATTTATTTCTAACTCTTAGTGAATTCAGTCGGTATGTTTACATATCTCACTATGAGACGTCTGTAACTTGGCATGTAACGGAGTAATTCCGTTTAATCGCTCGCACTTTCCCTATACCCGTCCCTCCCACTTTTCTACACCATTACTACATGTTGCGAAGCGAGTACACGGTTCCGCTTAATTAAATACTTCAAGTTTAATTAAACAGTACTCATAAGAGGAAACACAGTGAACAGTGCTGGATAAATAGAATATGCTCAACCACATGAAACAATATATGTAATTAACCAAAGATATTGCAAGCACGGTGTTGCGTAAATAATAGTATCGCGTTAAGTAACAGCTATTTATTTCGCTTATCGCTTAATTAACTATTCCCGATCGGCGGCTGGCGATGCTATTAGTACGATTTATGTTCGGACACTATCACTTTGTACGTAAATATACTACCCTCATATACCAATGCATACGGATTTTACCGTGGCATTCATGTCACTTATCGAAAACGATTAACGTTTGTTGGATTAAACGTAAATCGCTATATATTTTTCGTAGAAAGTCATTGTTTCTTTTTCGTAGACAAAATATGTTGAAACATAATAGTTATACGTGGTAACGTGGCGGTATACACACGTAATATAAATCAGCGAAGCGAATAAAACAATAAAAATGGCCGATGCTCTAGAGTATATCGAATTCGAAATACGTTAGCCCATCCAACCGATATCCCTGGAGCCACATTAATTTGCCGAAGTTACATTATTTTGGGAGAACGGCTCGCGTACGCGTTCAGAATTTATCGGTTAGTTAACGCCGCCCAGGATTTCATAGAGGAGCTCGCTTGGATAAACGTATGCACGAGATACTCGATCGATTATATCTCGTTGTGTTGAATGATCCTACAGGTGATTCAAAACTAACTTCTTTTATTATAATTCAAACCTCTACGTATATGTATATGCTTTATCCTATAAAAGTAGAAAAAAAAAAAAGAAAGAAAAATTAAGTAAACGAAATCGTACGTTCACGGGTTGTGGAGACTGAAAAATGTCAACGAATGGTCATCGTCGAGCACTTTTCTCGCTTTCTTAAGTAAGATTATCCCTCCCTCTCTCTCTCTCTCTCTCTCTCTCTCTCTCTCTCTCTCTCTATTTCTCTCTCTTTCTTTATTGAGTTTACCAGTAAAAGGTTTCCCCTGCTTTCGTCGACATACCACGTTAGCTACATACGTGTCTTCGCGGTTCGACTTTCAAAAGATTCTACCAGAGTGTAGAGAGTGAGAAAAAGAAAGAGAGAGAGAGAGAGAGAGAGAGAGAGAGAGAGAAAGGGGGGAGGGAGATACGGCGGAAAATGTGTAACCTCGGCTGGATGTAATCTCGGGAAATGGCGAGAGACGAGGCGATTTGTAAAGGAACTTAGGAAAAAAGACTTACGTGCGACCGAGTCGCAATGGGAACCGTATCTGTACCAACGTATCTGCGTAAATAAGTCCAACAAAGGTAACGTATTTCTTATGGAGGTCTTCTTTTTGTTTGTTTGTTTTTTTTTTTTTTTCTTTTTTTGGTACGATTCCATAAGTGTCCTTTACGTTTGTCTCTTTCGAACCCGTCGCTAACATTTTTAGAAGTATACACTCGCCGCTGTCCAACGTCGACGAAGACATTTTTCGCGAGGAAAAAATTAAGAAAAAAAAAAATAGGAAAAAAAAAGACTAACGAGAGAGAGAGAGAGAGAGAGAGAGAGAGAGAGAGAGAGAGAGAGAGAGAGAGAGAGCGGAGACAACGGTTTGAGGTGCAGAAGAAAAAGATTTCCTTCTTCTTCTTTTTTTTTTTTTTTTTTTTCTTTTTGGCTCGTCTCCCACATTCTTCTGTTTCTTCTTTGTGCGCCTTTCGTCTTCTAAGTTCTCCTTCTCTTTATGTTCGTTTCGCTTCATTCTTTCAAGAACACCGCAGCAACGGTTGTGCCCGATGAGAAATGTTCGAGTGAACTCACGCGTAAAGGATAAATACTTCAAATATATAGATCTCGTAGAAACATTCGAAAGAGTTACACACATGATGATAAGGACAGGTTATATAAGAAGAAAAAAATAAATAACAAATTTTATCACGAAATTACAATGTTATGGATTTGGAATTTGCAATGTCATAAGCGAATGTCATTTCCAAGCGATAAATCCAACAAAATCATAGTTCGACATTTCGCTTGGGATTATAAGCGTTTATATTTTTATTAAACAACTCAACGTGTATTAATAAAGTTTACAAAATATGAGATAGAAAATAATATAAGTGGGAATTAACAATCAATCTATGTGCACTCGATGCGAGTGTGTGTGTGTGTGTATATATACAGACGTGTGTGCGTGCGTGCGTATCTTACACATGCGTACGTATTAACTCTCTTTCGTCGTTTCACAAAAATCCATATTATATTATTTAAGAATATCCGAGTCGCAGGAGCTTCGAGTATTTGAGTTTAAGTTCTCATTATACGGTAACTGTATATCCGAGCTGAGAAAGGAGAAATACGTTATCCAGAGTGCTTGGGAGTACCGTTAATTAACAGTGTTGTAATAAGGGATATTAAGATTTCATGCACCTCTTGAGACGACAAAGAAAACTTTGAAAAACGAGCCACGAATTATTCCTCTTCTTTTATCCTCTTTTTCGCAATTACAACCTTCTTTTTTTTATTTTTTTTTTTTTTTTTTTATTTTTTACTAACGATTTGTACGAGTCTTAACCACGCAATCACGAGCGAGATAAAACAATCGAATTATTATTGAAAGAGCGAAAATGTTCTCATCACAGCCGATGAGACTGGCGTTTGTTGGTTTTCGAATTATTTGAAAACATTATCCAGACTGATTAAGGATTCATCAGTAATATCGAATAATACGATAAATGATAGTCTTATTTTGAGGAACCAAAGAGAACTCAATTACATATATATATATATATATATATATATATATTAACAGGAAATGCTTCTGCGAAATCAATTTATCTATCTATTTATATAATATATACCTCCACTATTTCTTGATCCATTGTATCCTTGCTTTATAACTTTTCTATAAGTATGAATAATATGCCGGTAACAAAGAACGAAATACAATTACTAATTTGCCGATTGCTAATGAAAGCCAGGTGCGCCTGTCTGGTAAAAGACAAAAGCGAGAAATTCTCATCCTTCGGTAATGAGTTGCATGTGCAATCATAATTTCTGATCGAGGATCGAAGTTCTCGATACGAATCGCTGAACTTCTCTTTGCTATTGGGAATAGTAGTTTCGTGAAGTAAGTGAGTCCGTCGGGTGAAAAACGATAATAGTAAATAGATTCAAATCGATGTGAGAACGAGTGTGAAACAGCTCGTGCTCGCGATTATTATATGCAACTCAAACAAGAATCCAAATCGTATCATTGCATTGCCTTGCGTAAACTTGTTCTATTGTAACATTGTAACAAGCACAATCAAAAGTAGTTAGTTACTTAGTTTTAATTTAACATTCATTTTAATAATCTTTTACTTTTTCATTCGTACGCAAGTTTCATAATTAAAGTTAGTGCTTATACACACACACACACATAATCTAAATAAAGTTCGTTCGCGTATAATCATACATCATTTGTCATAAAAGCTATACAAGTGCGCCTCGTTTGCGTATAAAACTCTTATTTTCTTTATAGAAAAAAAAAAAAAAAAAAAAAAAAAAAATAGTGAGATCGGGCATCTGACTCACGTACCAACGTACCGATACTTTATTTATATCTCGATCGTGTGTTATTGGAAATAGTGAAATCGATTCTCAGGTTCAAGTACCTCCGAATTGATTGTTCAATTATTATTGTAACATTATTGGGAATAGTCCGTCTCCATGACGAAGGGTCTAAGACCCACACATTTCACCATCTGCTACCTCGTGCATCTGCTTTCCTACCCAATGGTAGTTCCAGTATTATTCGTTGTTATGGCGATATCGGTCCCCCGTTGGCCTTAAATCTCACAGACCGATACTTCATTCGTCTATATTTATTAAAACGCAAACCGTTATAGGAGAGTATAGAT